>VZSZ01001260.1:159654-176433 GCA_013398815.1 Ibidorhyncha struthersii | reverse complement strand
GGGGGGGGGGAAAGTCCCAATGGTGCAGAGGGGCCAAGGTTAATGCGGAAGAGTGGCAATCAGCCAGCAGAGAGTGGAGCAGCCTCACCACCGACTGCATTTCAGGAACACATTTTGTTTTCAACGAACGTCGTCACCATCACAAATAAAAGAATAAAAGAAAAAAACTAAACTTTTTTTCCCTTCACAAAACAAGAACTCAGCTGCAAGCTGATGCTTCCCGCAGAAAACTCCATTTTGAGAAAGGAGCCTTTTATACCAAATATAGATAAAAAATTCTGGAGCGATTCTGACAAGCCCTAATAACTGCTCTTACTACGTTTCAAAACTAGGAGGAACATAGATGCCTGTGGATGTGTCCGCCTTCTGAATAAGAAAGTACCATTATTTCCATCATAGATGGGGACCAAGACATACAGAAAATACATTAAAAAGCTGTTTTAGTTCCTAAATTACCTCTACTTCAGCTGGAAGCCAGGCCCTGCATTGAATCTGATGCTTATCACCAAGGGAATTACAAAACATAAATAAAAATAGCAGAGGCAGTTTTTCAGGCCATGCTTTACACTGATAAACTTTTCCTCCCTGTGACGGGGAAACTGTCCTGCCACCGCCAAGCCCCCGCTCGTGGGCTGGGAAAGGACAATGGCGAGGATGCTCTGTGCTGCCCCTCGCTCTGCCACGGGATGACACACACACACACAGCGCTGCTGTCACCTGGAGCCACTGGACCTTCACCGCACACAAAGCCACTGCCCCTCTTCTCCCCAAACGTTGTCACAACCACTCCCGGTGTGTGCAAGCCTCAGCCCGGCACTAATAACCTATAAAGGGAATGGAGAGGGTCTCCAGCAGACACAGCAGCACGACCACGGGAAGGAAAGGTGATCCTAATCCCCCGGCTCAGCAGCACCGTGCAGACACCAGCACGGCTGTCAAACGCCCATCTATCTCAGCACGACAACCTGGTAACCTGCCCACGGGATGACACGCAGCTCCATGTGCTTCCCCTGCATGTCAGGAAGGGACTTTCTCCCCGAAAGGTGACAGTGGTGGGGACAGCGAGGACATGAGCACGCAGCCGTCATGCCCGGCACCCAGCACTATACACGCTCCCGTCCTCCCAGCTGGGGCTTGGGCACAAGCAAAGGGAAGGCAGGAGAGCTTGGACATCGCTCCATCACCTTGTGCAGGAGAACCAGGACACAGACTTCCACGGGAATTCTACAGATTGTCCTCCCCCCAAAGGAGATTAATTAATTGCCTGTAAAAGGGGACTGTGATTTATCACAGAACTTCTTTCAGCACAGTAAATCAAATTGTCAAATCTTTCCTCTCCTTAAAAATTAAGGATAAAAAGGCTCTAGCCCCTCCATGCTATTTTATCTTGACCTGGAGAAGCATATACACTGGACTTGCTTTGTATTTCCTTTATGATTTGCCTGTAGCACCAACAATGACTATAAAACTGCACCTCTGGACTTATATGATTTGGTTCACTTTGACTGTGTTCCTGTTTCTCAGTGGAAAGAAAGAGGCTTTTGGTTTGCAGAATGGCAAAGTTAGCAATTACACATCTCTCAGCACCCTTACAGGATCTCATCGGCACTCACAGGGAGAGATCACGCTTCTTCCCGTGATAACTGATGGTTTCTCAGCACAAAGTTTTCTTGGCTACTAATTCTCTGTGTTCTTCCAAGAGTTTGCCACGTGATATCCTCCAACCTGCTGCACCTGAGCGCTGTATTTTAGAAAAGTACGTACCTATTTGTTTGAAACGTTAGCTACAGTGTGTGGGTGCAACATCACACCAAAGCTACAAAGCACTTGAGACCAAGAAACCTTCTTCCATCTCGCTGGTGTGATTCACAGGAGCACCTAACAGCGTAACACCCCCATCGTACCTGTCCTCGCCTACTCCTACCCTGCCACACTGAGCTTGTCAGCGGGAATTCTGTCACCAGCCCTGAAGCCAGCATTTGTGTTATCAAGCCAAGTGTTTTTATTTTTTCGCTTGGTGATGGGGAAAACCAGAAAGGAGCCGCAGAAGCTTTTGGAGACAAAGATCTCTCCAGGACGTGCCAGCTGATATTTTCAAAGACTGACTTGGCACAGCATCAAGGGAGCCAGCATCCAACACGCAAGCAAGACCAGCTCCACGCCACCCATCGGCCAGGCTCAAGGAGCATTAGTGACTGCAGTCAGGAAGAAGGAAGGAGAAGAGGAGAGAGAAAGACAGACTAATCCTGCACCTGTCCCAAGGGGTACAGCCACATGCCTGGTCACCACTCAAGAAGCAAACATGGAGAATGAAATGAGGGTAGACCTCTGTGAGCAACCACAACGTCTCAGACAGCAGTCGCCACACGCAGGTCAGCACTAACCAAGACTGGCCGCACAGCAGTGCATGAGATACCACGCTTGGCCTTCAGCCTAGAAACAGGAGACACGCGTGGGAGGCTGCGTGGGAAGAGCTGGCAAGTGAAGAGTATGTCCTATCAAGCCTGCAAATCTGCACGTTGTTCACAGCAGCCTCGCATAAACCATTCGCCCATAGCCACCATATATCTAGTTACAAGCCCCAGAAACACAGCTGACTTGATCACTAGGCCTTTATCAGCATTCAGAGAGACCAGAGAAGGTCAAGAGAGCCATCATCCAGGAACACAGGACAAACACAGTGAGATCAATGGGAACTTGACAGGCCAAGAATGACTGCAGTCATGGAGGACTGAGGAGAGCTCACCCGCGTCACCCTCTTCTTCCGAGGCTCTCGAAGACAACAAAACCTCTGACCTTTGATTAAACCACCCTACTCGCAGAAGAGGGGGCGGCTTAGGGGCTTGGGGACTCAATAAGAAACTATTTATCTCAAGGTCACGGGTTCATACCCTCTTCAAGTTCTTTTTTCTTAGTCAATTAAAACAGGGGACTCAATCTGCATTAAAAAAAAGCCTGTCACTAAGGGCACTGCCAGATAGTGCCTCATGAAACAGGCAGATTAAGAAAATGCAGCCCCTTTGCTGGTCCTTGTGAGTCCCACAGGCAGACACAGCAATTCTGGGAACGCTCCCTGTGCAAAGTGAACAAGACCCGCTTTTGCGCCCAGGGCAGCAGAGCAGAGGAGGGGATGGCAGGCAAGCGGGGAGCAGGCACAGCTGCCATCACCAGCCCCCAACGGCAGGTCGGGCACATCCCCATAAGGACCACTATGGATGGAGCTGACCCTGCCCCTGACTCTTAAGCCTGGTCCTAGGAGACTTCTGCCCATCCCCATACCACTGCTTCGAGAGGAGGTCCGTTCAGCCAGTGACCGCTGCCCAGACAGCTGTTTCTCCTACACCAGCCGGTGCTCAGAAGCCAAAACCCCACCACGAGGTCATGGTGGGGATAAGTAGCAAGACTAGAGATGTGCTTCTGCCTTTGCCCGCACAGAACAAACATCGTCCACAAGGCTCCAGCCATGAGTGCCCACGAGCCTGACCCGCTTTGGACTGGACATCTTCCAGCCCTCAACCCAGTGGTGACATCAGACAGCCCCTCCAATTTGCACTGAAGGAACACAAAGACTTGCACAGAGACTTAGGACCAGCTGAAGGCAGGAGACCCCCCTGTCCTCCTGCTGCAGCAGGCCCAGCCCCAGCAGTGACAGAAAAGTGACAAACGCAGAGGTCGAGCAAATGGGGAGGAGAGGACACCTTCCACTACGTCACCAGGCCCAGAACAATACATGAATCAAAGTTAATGTGTATCTGAAACCAATTACTGATAGAAACCAAACTGTCTAGGAACTCCAGCAGCTGCATTCAGGGTTCCTGGTAGTCAGCTCAAACACAGTCAAAACCTTTTGTTGCTGTTGTTTTTTAGCCCCTAAAAAGTCCAGATAGAAACATGCTCCTGCACATGGAGTGCACACACTCTACTCTGTCGCCTTTAGTGGCTTCTCACCAAGAAAACACAATTCCCCCCACAAATGCAACTATTAGGTTTCATAAGTTTTTTTATTTTGAAATTGACATTTGATTTTGAAATTTTGATTTTCCTACATTTGCCCTTTGGTGCAAAAGCAGAGAAAAGATCCGAGTGCAAACTGCCCGCGGAGCAGGACGGAGCTGCTGGCCCTGCCGGGGCCCTCCCGTGCATGGTGGCCAGCGCAAGGGTAACACAGCAGAACAGAGTGGTTCGGAAACAAACGGGAAGCAGGCAGAGTTTTCGTCCATTCACCGAAGATGGTAATTATTTTGGAGAGGGCTGCATATCCTTTTGGCTTTTAATTAGCAGTAAACCAAGTCAACCTCGGTTCATATGAGAGTGACAAACTATTGGGGTCTACTGATCCACAGCCAAGGAAAACAAATCTGTACCAGTCCTTCACCCCCAGAATAACTTCTGATTGTCAAGCACAGTTACCAGGGGAATGAATAGCTTCTCCTGCAAGCTCCTCACTCAATTAAGCTAATGCAGACAAAAAGGCAGCCGGCAGCATGGGGCGAGTCAGATGCACGCAGCTGGCGCACACAGAGCAACCGCAGCAGGTTCGGAGCGATGAGGGAGAGGAGGAGCGGTCCACAGCCTCCGTCGTCGCAGAAGAAACCCAAGGCTTCTCCTCAAGATGCTGAATGACAAAAACTGGCAGGGTCTGTGCTCTGAGGAGACTTCAGGAAGCCTTAACTGGGAAGACAGAAGCACACCCTGGTATCCTGAGCTGTCATCCTTGTTTAACAGATAAAGATCTGAGTGAGGAAACACCTAAGAAAAGTCCTTGATTTATTAGTAATCCAGAACTATCCTATCACTGCCTCCCACTCCACTCAGAAGCCTTACAATTATAACTCTGCCTGAAAATCAGGACAGCCATCAAGCCAGAGCACAAAATAGAGATCAGGAGAAACAAGTACAATCCTTGGCCCTTCTTGAGCACGAAAGCCGAGTGTCTAAAGCATCCCGATCATCTTTCAAAGCACCCAGAAAAAAAAAAAAACAAACACAACAACAAACCACCCCAAAACAAAAAAGAAAAAACAAAAAACACATTCCGATGCAGCAGAAGCTTGGTTTTGTTCCCAGTTGCTCTTTGCAGACTGGCTGCTGGGGCACTAACAATCCATATGAAGAGGATCGATTCCTTTTTTTAGTTTTGCCCTTGTGCAGCTGAACTTCATTAAGAGGATGAATATGGACCTTCAAAGAGGCTACAGTGACATACAGAAGCCTTCCTTACTCTTCATTCCCCTGTAGCGTACTACAGCTTCGTTTTCTCTTTGGAAAGTTAGCCAAATAGCCTTTTTTTTTTTTTTTTGAGGTGAAAGCAAAGTGTCAGGCAGCTTCTGGCCCATGCAACACTGAGCAAACTTCTCCTGATTAAAAAAGGCTACAAGACATTCATTATCTGAGACCTCCAAATACTCCTCCGTAAAGGCAAAGTTATTGCACTGAGTTCTCTGGTCCTCAGTGCGTCATCTCTGGCAGCTCGCTGGGGCTGCACTTCGTGGCGGGATGGAGCAGGAACAGCCAGGACATGAATCGCAAACTGCAGAGTCCAGAGACAACTCCAGACTAAACTGCTGCTTCAGCAACATGCACCCATATAACTTTCTTGACCTCAGGCATCAAAGATCTCACAACTGAAGGCAAGCAAAGGAGTCAGGCCAGCCACGAGCATCATCTCTCTGCACAGCGCTAGCAAGGAGGTGGGCATGTCAGTGTGCAGAAAAATCAAAACCCACAGCTCCCTCCTTTCAATTGGATTATAGTAAAGCGCGAGCGTGCAAACATAGAGCTAAATCCCATTCCCCCTCAAAAATTAAAGGAAGTTGTGTCTTTGATTTCAACGGAACCACAGCCTGGCCCTCGCGTAGCTGAAGGCAGCACCAGCCATTGCAGTCAGAGCAGCCCCATGGAGCGGTGGCAGGTGATCTGCGGAGCTGCACCCACGCAGCCACAAATACGCCCCAGCTTAGACGGGCTCTTCTGGCAGGTGTTACTTGAATCCCAGGCATCTCTCTAGCAGAGTGCAATGATATTCAACTTCCTTGTGGGCTCAGGACGCTGCCAAACATCTGTTGGGATTAGCCGGTTGATGTTTGTAAAGTGCACACAAATGCTGTCGTAAGGAAGGGGCTGACCTATTTATGGATGTGAATGCTGGAGCGAGACCCAAACTCACATACCGTATTTGCATATATGGCCATATCTTCCCTGCCAGATTTCACTGTCCGAAGCTCGAATGGAGGCATGAGGTGTCACGTATAGTTTACAGCCCACTTTTGGTCACCAATAGTTTGAGTCATGCTGCTCCCCTCCTCCACTTTATCCCATCCAATTGCACAACTGAACTTTGTAAGCAGGCTGGGCTTGGGTGGCTCTACCAGGAGCCCTCGAATGCCGTATGGATTGCCCTTTGCAGGAAAAACCCACTTTCTCCCCAGCCTCCAGCCCACTCCCCACCAGGGCTGCAGATCACAGACTCTCAGCCCACGGATCTCCAGCAGGCTCCCAGAGGCCAAGCTGCAGCAGACCAGACACCCAAATTCCTGGTGGTAAGAGAATTTCACATCAAGTTTCACATTTCTCTTGGGTGTCCCTCCCTCCCACGCAGGCCTCCTGTGACTAAGGGCTGAGGAATGAGACAGCAAGCGTGCACAGCTCAGAAACCACAGTGATAAACAGCCATGAGGGAGCTGAACTCCCCAGGGAGGACGGGAAAGAGCTCCCCAGATGGAACCGAGCACGTTTGTCGAAGGGATTATAGGTGGCAAATGGCTTGTGACAGCAGGGCCACAGGAGTCGTACGTTCCCATGCCTCAGAATCACTTTGCACCAAGTTGCAAGTCCTAGACATACAGCTATGCTCTGCCAGTAGCTACTGCTCCCCTTTCCTCCACACACACATTTCAATACTTATCAGGTCTCCATCTTAGTCACATTCTGCTAACGCACACTTTTTACATCCTTTTCATCTTCCCTCATAATCAGTCTCTATGGCCCCAAGTCAATCGCTCAGCTCTTCTCTCACCATTCTCCACTTTATCTTCACCTCCCAGGCCAGGAGCTCCTCAGACCCAGACGTTGCCTCAAGGGTGCAGCCTGTGCTCGGGTCCGCAGGACTTCAACACGCATGGTTTGGCAGACTCCCTACTGGCCTTAGGGTAGCGTAACAAGTGGCACGTTCAGCCCAAGATGCTACAGGTCAAATTCAGAGATCTGAACAACAGAAGAAAATGTTGTCCATGGATATCAAGGTGAAAACAAAGAGAAGGATGAACCTGTGCCCAGAAGCACAGCAACACCATACCCAGAATTACCCATATCTTTCATTAAGTGGATAAGCCTTGTCTTGTTCTGGAAATTAAGGGCGTCTGGAATCACTTCCCTTACATGTTAGGTAGAATGCGCACAACTAAAACAGGCAGAAAATATTCCCATCCTAGCAGGTGCATCTACCAAGACAGCTGGAACTAAACCAGACGATCCAATATTGGACTTTCTGATAATACACAGCTACCTTTGTACATGCAGTTCCACCCATGAAATAGGGCACACCCTTAATCAGGTATGAATCAAATCATCTGAGACATGAGAAATTTATCGAAAGCTGTTGCAAAAACCCATAAGGTTGCTTCTGCCTCACTGCACTTCACCTTCAAGGCATGGGGAGCAGCCAATGCAGGCAGACAGCTGCCCTGAACACAACAAAGCTGGAGCAGACCGCTTTTGCTAGGACTTCTTACACACGGTGGCATGATCCAAAAGCTAAAACACCACCTCAGGTGTGCAAATGCACACAGACTGGAGGCTTGGGCTACTGCATCCAGGGAAGCAGGAAAGGAACCAGGGTGGTGCGGGTATGGGTATGACACCCCAGTGAGCGGTCTGACCCTTGACAAGGTGGGGCACTGCCGGCACAGATGATCATTGTAACACACCAGAGGAGAAGTCCTCTCCTTTTCGCCCCAGGGTACATCGCAGCAAGGCAAGACACCAGGCAGTGCAAAGGCGAGGTGATGCCAACCCATCTGCCTTGCATCCTCAGAGAGATCCGATACCCACCTGTAAATACAGCGACCACAAAACACCGCACGCAGGTCGTGCGTGCAATGAGGGATGGGAGCCAGCTTCACACAGAACCCACCCTACAGGGATCCTTGTGTGCAGTAAGGCAATGAGCTCTGCTCTCGTAGCTCCTTCTCCTCCCGCTCTATGATGTGGTCCTTCAGAACTTCTCCACCAACTTCCCCAGCCATCCCACGCCCCAAGTTCACAGCTCTCCCACAGAGCAGAGCTCAACACACCGTGTCAAGCCATGGAAGGAGACACACAGGCACTCCGTAAGCTGCTATCGTTCCACCCAGACACTTCAAACACCTGGGTGTGCAGGGTGCCTTGGAAAGACAAACTCATTTATACTGTTTTAAGTTCCCCTGCTGCTCTGGCCTCACTCCCCCCTCTCATATGCAGAGGGAGACACTCGAAGAGGCATTACGTGCCAAGAACGCTGCACTCATCCCCGCAGCAACACAGAGGTCCAAGGCATTATTCCTAACTTCCAAAATATGTTTCTGCCCCACGGTTCAGTGCTTAATGACACTGTCAGAGGCTTGCAACTTGCCTGCTTCGCTCACAGTATGATGTCCTGCACTGTATGAGGCTGATTCTTCATTGCAGCGAGGCCATGGCCGTTCCATACTACAGCACTGTTTCAGAAGAAAAGCAGCCAGGCACCCCACCAGATAACTTTAACCTTTTGCCCATCGTTTCTTCCCCATCCGTTTGCCTTGGGAGCAAATCAGGATTTGGGTACAGGACAGTGCTTACACACTTGCTTATCTTTAGGCATACAAGTAGCTGCAGAGAGTTCGGCTGGATTACTCATACACTTGAATTTCAGACTTACTATGCGGAAGGTTCACTGAGCCCTCCTTAAATGGCAAAGATGTAATGCCGTGTTTTCCAAGCTTGGCTCTGTGCATCCCCAGGAACCCGAAAAAGACAAGGATTCTCTAAAAAAGCACCGACATGGAACGGTGCTAGGGAAGGCGTAATTCTCGTTCTCCCAAAAACCAGCCTGCAGGATCACAAGTGAGGGAGAACTACAACAGCCTTAAAGGAAGCTTAAACTACCCTAAAAAATGGCAGCCTTACTGTACACAGGAAAACAAGCCACTGAGGAAGCATCCAGCGGATGATGTGAAGCCCCCACTACCCTTATTCTGTTCCTTGAAATATGTTCTTATACGTAAGTATCACCTGGACCTTAACCATTTTTGTAGCTCATTTCTGGACCTCCCCACCACTGCATTTCACAGTCAACAGCATTAAGCTGTCCTGGTTTCTAAATGCCAGAGGCAAAGACCAGCCTCCATACATTTCAGTCCCTACACAAGGTAAGTACAGGCCTTGCCCCTCAGTCAAGGATGATGACGATAATGCGTAAGAGGCAGGTAAAAGCAGAAAAGACGAGGGAGATGGACTGTAAAGATAGGCATAACTGCAATAAGCAGTTCAGAGCAATCTCCAGAGTTGGGAGGAAAGGATGCTACCTTCAGCCTGTAATTACAAACAATTCTTTTCAACCATTTCTCTGTTTGATTATCAGTTATGACTGCAAACTGAAGAGAACCACCCTGTTCTAACTGGCTTTTTTCTCCTGGATTTCAGTGTCAGGGATGACACAAAGCTCCCAGCTTCGCTCCTCTCCAAGCCTGTGTCCCATCAGTAAAATGGCAAGAATAATCTTCCTTCACCTCCGGAAGGCGCTGCAAAAATAGTCACCCCAACTTGCAAAGCGCTCCCATGAAAAAGCTAAGAGCACTCCAGAAAAGCACAAAAAGAAATTAGTAATTCTGCATTCAGTCCCGAGTTTGAACAGTATGTAGTAAATAAGGTTTGGGGGCCACACACTGCACAGAAAGAAAAGAAACTGAGTAGCTGCTCATTAAGTATCACCTTCCACTCTGGGCACAAAGAGTAGGTGCTCTGGCAATTAAGTAGCTATATCGTTACACCTGCTTGCAGTGGGGGCCAAATTAAGGTTTCATCGACAACCTTCATTCTGGCATTTCATAGCTCTGGAGTACTTGGACTTTGCAACTTTAATACTATTCTTTTAACCAAGTGCATTGCCCGTGATTAGCTACAGGACTGCCATGTGGCTGCCGCAATCACTATCTGTTTCTCTTGGGAAATCCAGATTAAAGGCTTGTCTCGGCCACAGTGATAGCTTGAGGTATCTCTCAAGATTTCCCCAAACCTGAGGAAAGCAAATCAAGTCTCTACCTCAAGTGATGAGGTGTGTTAAATTCAAGCCAGCCGACCTCCTTCGGGGCTGAGCTGAAACAGGAATGCCGCTGACACCCAGGCGAGCGCGAGGCAGGGGAGATGGAGCAGCTGGAGCTACAACCACTTGTCAGCTGCTAATCCAATCACCCTTCCAACCCAGTCGCTGCGTGCCGCACGCTGTCTGAGAGACTCCTCGCTTTCATTCAAGCTTGCCTCATTAAGTGGAGTAATTCAAGTCTGTTAAGGTGAGGTAATAAACTGCTGAAACAGAGACAGCTCCTTAGGGTACATGCACACAGCGCATCAAAGACGCGCGTGCACGTTACTGAGACATAAACCTGAGGTAGTTGGGGTACAACAAACACGGCAACTACAGCAGGACCGCCCGCAACTCACCTGTGAAGCACCTCAAGTTTCTCTTCCAAAAAGAAAAACCCCAAACCTCACCAAACTGAGTTTCCTGCAGCCAGCCATGCTGCTGAAAAAGCCCTAGAGGAGGTATTTTAAATTTGCTCTGCTATGTTTAACTAAGGTTTGGAGCTGGACAGCTTTTACCCCATCGTGCAGTGCACCCCTACCCACCCCGCCAGGCTCCGCGGTCCCTTCAAGGTCTGCAGCACAACCTGTCAGCCTCCTCCTCCTCCATCCACCCATCCATCCTGCCTTCGCCCAGCTGGCCAGGCTGGTCCCACAATAAGGCAGCTGGGTCCTGGTTTCTCAGCAGCTACAACCCCCAGCTGCGCAGCCCTGGCAGAGGCTCTCCAGCTGGAGGAGAGAGCAGGAGCAGAGGGAGAAGAGGAGACGACTGCAGCTCCCCACAACGAGATGCACTGGCCTGAAAAAGGGAAGGGGGGGAGTTACAAATCGATGCATAAACAAGACCTGACTGTGTAATTCAGAGCTAACAGGGTAGTTTACTGAATGTTAATTAAATCCTCAGTGCCTGTTACCAACTGTGGAGATCAACTTATTTTTAAATTAAATAAGCAATAAATGCTTAGATGAACTTCTATTACATTTCACTCAGTGAATGAAGGATGTTGGGCTTTTAAAGGACATTAAACAAGATAGTTATGGCAAGTTAGTTGATACTTTATTACCTAAAGATAATGGCCATATTAAATCTCAACTAACTATTCCACTGGCGGCACAATCATCCAAGACTTGGCGGAAGTTTGCCTGCCGTGAAGCATCACTGGGCAGCGGTAGCAGGGGGAGGAAGGCAGCCAAGTGCTGAATGGCACCTACTTAGAGGATGCTCAAGTGCATAAAGGCACTTAGGCACAAAACAGCATCTCTCCCGGCCAGACCTGGAAACCCCAAAGAGGGCTGATGGGCTGTCACACAGAAACAAAGCTGCCCTAAGTCAGAGACCCTCAAGCATCCTGACCCCACCCCCAACCAAACAAAGCAATTCATGGGGTGAGTGAGGAATCACTGTATTAGGAGGTTCCCTTACGGCATCAAGGGCTACAGAAAACATCCTCCCTAACAGCCTGCAACGCTCAAAAGCTTCTATCTTTTTCTAAGAAAAGGTTATCAGCAGCCCACAACTCCACCGATGTTTGTTTTCCTTTCCTGAGAATATTGCGATAGTTTGGGAGTGCTTCTGAGTGACTCACACGTGTGTCACTGTCACCCACAGATCCCAACAACAGATACCAACAGTCTAAAATGACAGAGACTTGCTGACACCGACTTAAAAATGATCATTTTCATGCCAGCTCTTGCGCTTGCTCAGAACGTGATCGAAAGCAGCTCTGTGAGATGAAAGCAGAATCTCCACCAAGGTGTCTCTACCAGTAACCTTAATCACAACGATTAAGTGTGGGTAGCGGGGTTTTTTTTTTGTTTTTGTTTTTTTCTCTTTTTTCCACACCTGGATTGGAAACACGGCCAGACCTACCTGCCCTGCCGTGCCCAGAAGCAGAAGGAATGGAAAGAGCCGAGCCCTGCACCCCAGAACCCCTGCTTCTTGGGCAGGCACAAGCTCTCAAAAAGCTTTTAAACTTTGTGGGGTTTTTCTGGTCTGTGGTTTTCGGTTTGATTTGTTGTTTTCTTTTCTCTGTTTGTTTCTATTTTACAAAACAAAAAGCTCTCTAGATTAAAAAGAGGAAAATACAGCGCTCTTCATACTTTACTGATGCTCTCCTCTAGCATCCCAATATGCAAGGGAAAGCCGATCACAACATCTTCCCTCCAATCCCACCACTGGAATCGTTGTTTGTAAAGTTATTTCAAGTTCTGTATTTTCCTACATAGAACCCACACTTTTTAAAGGTATTGTTCCTTGCAAATCTGTCCCTCAGATAACCCACATCCTTAGATAAGCTATGGTTTCCGTCTCCCCTGCTCCTGCCTGCTTTTGAAGCGTGGCTGCAGTTCCAGTAAGCTCTCTAGCTTTTAGCAGAATTACCCTGCTACGAGAGCGAGAGCAAAGGGAGATGATGAAGCTATCGGAGCAAGCAAGCAGGCTGCTCTTGCCTGCTTTCGGTCCTCCGCATCGCTCACACGTGCACACAGCAAACACAGAGGCTGAATCCCAGGCTTCTGGCGGGTCACGTGGACTTGGCATTCACCTTGCTTCCCTGACGGCTTCTCTCCATCAAAAAATTAACGTACCCAAAAAGCACAGATGTACCTAAAGGAAACGTACATTTCTTCGTCATCCCAACGCCATCTTTAAAACCCTTCCATGCATCCACAGAGACTTCCCTCCACCTGAAGGGATTACCAGGGTTGCACAGGGAAGAGCGTGGACGGCCAGCTGGAGGTGACACCCAGCGTGGTCCAGGGCCAGCCGCAGCAGAGAGCGTGGGTGCTGCCCAGAACCACGTCAGGGCCAGAAGAGTTTATTAGCAGAAAGGCAGAGCTGCGGGGGTCAGGCTTTCAGACGCTTGACGAGGAAAGAAATGCCACTGCAGATGCATTGTTCGCACAACCATGATGGGCAAAGGAATAGAGAAACCACTGCGGGCACCCTGAGGGTACATGTTTCCACAGACGCACGGAAACTGTCTTCTTGCAAACAATTTGTCATCCACCCAAGCTACTGCTTTTCTCCAGCTACAGTCAGCAAGAGATGTTTCAGAGAAACCTGCACGAAACAGTCTCTTCTTTCCAATTAGATGTTTACGATATAAGAGCCATCTCCCTTCGCTGGTGTAACTCTGAACGTACCTGACATTCGTACAACCCTCCCATCTCCTTCCCAGACTTGGCTAAATTCTTGTCCTCAGCAATGCTCTGCATGATAAATGCCACCATTTAGTTACACAGAAAAGCACTTAATATTGTTCATTTCAAATCAGCCACTTTCACTTTGGATTGCATTGGTACAAAGGAACAGAGACCCCTTTTCCACAGCGCTCGCTGCTTCTGTGACACCTTTCTAACACGTGTCCTTTATATAGGTGCAATCCCAAACTCCTGGTCAAACTCCCTCAGGTTTTCCAGCTCCCCACCATTTTTACTATCCCTCTCCAAAGCTGCATACACCAGGTTTTACTGACCAGAAGGGAGTCAGTTAAGTTTTACAGTCAGGCATTACACAGACAAACACAAGCACCAATTTTAACAAACAAGGCAACAGTCAGACTTCGAAACAAAGAGAGTGGTGTCTCCACTCTGACCATGAACCCCCACACCGTAATGTGTACTATGAGTTATAATTAAAAATATATACTGATGATCAGTTTATATATTTAAAGCACTCCAGCTCCACTGAGACTGAAACTGACGCTATTAGGTACCTTGCAAAATTCACTAGTCCAGCTCTGCAACTTCACCCCTGAACATCCAAGAGAAATGAGTGCTTTGGCGAGGAATACACACCTGAACCTGAACTTTCCTTATTTGAAAGCTTGAATTACGCTGCACCTGTCCCTGATTCTGGTAAGACAGAGCTCATTACCTCTCACTAACACAGCACAGCTGAAGACAATATTGAGAGCAATGCAACTTGGAGATCTGATGTGCTCTGCAAGTTTCCATGAGACACGGCAGCTAAACTGCACAGGAACTTGGGATTTTCTGTACCCAAACCGTGATTGCCAGGATATGGGATCTGAAACCCACTACTGGGCCCCCAGTCTAGAGGCAGGTTTTTGCCAGTTTGCCCTGGTTTCACTAATGCACATAACAGACAATATCATTCAACGCTTTTACCCCCTGAAGCTGGATAACTGCTCGTCCAAATGGTGACTAATGGAAGAGGACAGGACGCACAGCGCTGGAGCCCACACCGAGATGGGTGTGCTCACCAGCACCCTGCCCCGACACCCGGGCTGAGCTCCAGGCGTGCTTCAAAGGTGAAAATCTCACCTTGGTACAACAGGAATCGGAGCTGCTCTCCCAGCTCCGTACCAGCCGCTCTGCTCTGCCCAGCCAGCTTACGGCGGGGCAGCCAGTACCAACCACACTGGGCGATCGGGACTTGCATGACGGAGACGAGTGCACAACCACGAGCTGTAATCCCCACTGAGCCGGCACCACGCGCTGCGGAGACGGCACAACAGCGACGGGTTGCAGTTTGGGGCCATACCTACAGAAGCTTCAATGAGATGCAGTTTTAGCTTCATTTTCCTGGATGCATCCTACGTTTCCACCCACCAGTTTACCCTGATGGAGTACAAGGGACTCACATCCCTGAGTGTAACTTCTGGACAGCAGGACCGCTGGCACCACAGGACACGTGCACGGCCAACACACCCACAGCCTCCACACCACACACACACTCTGGGGCTGACTTTTGAGAAGAGGACACTAAAAGTCATCCAAGTGCCCTCTTTGCGCACAAGGAGCACATTTTCACAAGTCCAGCAGACTCATCGCACACCACCTACCCACTACCAGGCACCTCCTTCCAGCCAAGAGGCCCCAAAAAAGCCTACGGTGACCTTTAGCAACCTACGTGCTCCAAACAGGCCCTCCACCACAAGGCTGGGAGAAGAGCCTACAAGGACCAGAAGACACTTGATAGCAGGAGAGCCCCCAGCACCATAACCAACGAGGACTTTGCGCCGCCACTATCCCGGGCCAGGTTCCCCAACTTGGTAGCTTTGCACAACAGCCAACACAAGCTGATCCAGGTGGGACAAAAAAAAAAAAATGAAGAAAACAATTAAAGGAAAACTATAAATGAAACTCAGCAATTGGAGGGCAGCAGGGCAAAGGCCCCATTAGCAGTACCAGCATCTCGCTGGAGTTGCAGGTGGGATTAGGCACTGAGGACAGGAGCTTGCTGCCAGGTGACCCTGTGGCCACCACCCACACTGTCACCTGCTGACGGCCCATCCTGCAGGGAAAAACCCTCCAACAAAGGCTAAACAACTGAAAGAGGGGAATAACAGAGCTAATAAATTTAGGAGTGATAAGATGAAAGCTCATGGGGCGAGCAGGGGGAGACAGAGTAGGCCAACAGGCGGGGAGAAGTTTTCAACAGTAAATCTTTATCTTCAGATGGAAATATTTCCTGAGGGAAATCCCATATTCCAGAGTATTATTTAGTTTTGCCTGGGCCAGTCCTGCTGCAGCAAGGGTGGGGATAACCAGAAAGTCCCTCACATCCCCAGACCGTGCTGCTGCACAGCAAACTAGGCTACACGCAGGCCAGCAACCAACATTTTCCAGCAGGAACATGGTTGGTATCGTACAGATGAAATGCTGCATCCCGTTTTCTGGCTCCAAGCATTCCCCTGCCTTCCTAATATCCCGTATCTGTAATTAGTTGGTGAGCTAGCACCCACTGTATCACCCAGCTCCCAGACATCCAGGAACTCCCCGCTCCCTCTCAGATTTTACCCCAAAAATCATTCCTGGAAAGTATAAGCACAGACTCTACAGGTAAACGAGTCCCAGGAGTCAAAGAAATTCTCAACTCTAGAGTGTTTCCAAAAACTTAACACCTCCATGTGAGACCCTGCCTTTCCCACAGGTAAAGACCCCTTTGCGCACAGGGGCCAAGGTGGTGTGGCTGTGCAGGAACACATCAGCAAGCTCGTCGGTTCCCTCAAGCTCTTAAAACTTTTGTTGACCAATCACCTAGCAAAAGGGAAAGATACCAAACAGGAACCCAACCCAAAACCCAAACAATTGGGCCAAAAAGCCAACTCATACAGGCACAGAAAAACAAACAAACAAACCAAACTAATAAACACAAAGCAGGAGAATCCAACAGCTCGTTTGGTTCACCAACCGGGCCAAACTGCACCTGGAGGTACAGCAGCCAGAGCAATTACACGAGTTTCTCCATCAACACCTCCTACTCCCCAGCACTGCCTTCTCCCCAGCGCAGCCCCAGGGCGCGGAGAGCGCTCCTCAACGACGGCAGGAATACGATCTGCCTGTGCGAAACGGGAGGGCAAGAGGAGGGGGAGGGGAAAAAAAAAATAAAATTGCATTTAAAAAAAAAAAAATTAATAAAGAGCCCAGGGTGACGTAAGGGTGTGGGAAACTTTTACGTCCTCACCTGCTGGGGAAGGGTGGGCCTCCCCCGGCGTA
>VZSZ01001260.1:78566-158612 GCA_013398815.1 Ibidorhyncha struthersii | reverse complement strand
TGTGGTGCTTTTCCAACCAACTTTGTCCTCTGTTCTTCCCCAACCCGGGCGCGTAGAAAGGTGGAGGGAGGTAAAAGATGCTCGAAGCTACAAGGGAGCTCAGAGGTTCAAAACAAAACCTGTCGAGCATATTTAAGGAAAGGGGGAAGGGAAATTGTGTTTTCTGATCGCTTTCTGTTTGTTTTGTGGCTGTTTATAAGGACCGCAATTAAAATTATTCGGATTTTGAGTGTGACTGGTTTTATAATGGAATGTTACCCTTTAAGCAGCCGTTGGGTACCTGCATTTGCCCTGAGGAGAGGGAGAAGACAGAAGGGTTACATTGTGCTCAGGCTGTGGAGGGGAGGGTTGCCTTACTCATTTGGAAGGAGATTTCTGGATGACTTTTTAAGCGCTTTAAATGTATTTCATTTTGACAATAAAGGGCTCTGCTGTGCACTTTCAGAAGATGTTTACAATCTTATCCCATTACCAGCTTTAATGTCCACAGTCACCACTCGACAGCCCCAGGAGGGAAACTTTGCACGTAAGGACCCAAAAAAGGACATTAAGTGCCTAAAAGACTTAAGAAGCTGGAGCGCAGAGTTGCGATCCAGGCTCCCTCCCCCTTCCCTGGATGCCGGCATGCCTAAAACAAGCAAGCGCGCTCCCAGATTGACCCGAGCGCTCTAGCAGATTGGAGACCCCAGAAGATACCACCCCACCCCGACGGGCACCCCTTCCCCGGCAGGCCCTGCAGCACGGGAAGCGTGACGTATCCCAGATTCAGTCCTCGGCGCAAATCCTCCCCGTCTGCGGTTGATTTGGTGTCCTGCCCTGGCCCCCCGTACCAGGGGTGCTAAATTCCTCCCAAGGGATGGAGGGGGCTGCCGGGGCCAGGTGCTATCTTAGAAGCACTGCAGCTAAACCTGCATGAGCCTGCCAGTCACAGCCACAGACGTTTTCGAAGCGTTATGACTATGACTAGAAATACCCTAGCCTTGTCCTAGCCGCCTACCCTGTGTTTAAACCCTGCAGAGATCCAAAACCAAAGCAGAACAGTGCATGAGTCACCAGGGCCCCATGCCGTAGGTGTACCTCGAGTGCCGATTAGCGCTCTGCAAACATGGCCTGTTGTGAAAGACACGGGCACGGCTGCTTTCTAAAGCGCCGGTGGATGAGACCGTACCACCAGCACAAGCTGAGCAGCCTTTGCCCAAGGCCCTGTAATCCTGGGTTCAGTTCCCTCCCTGGAGAACCTGCGGTTCAAGTGCCTCCTTCCAGCTGAGCGCTTCGACCACCGGGCTGCAAGGTCGTGCTCCTTCTTCAACGCGCTCCAAGGACAACTCATGATGGTATTTTCTGCCACAGGGGTCAGGCGGTCATCACGAGGGGCTTCCTGGCACCCGTGTCTGTCAACCTCAGCGTGGTGGGGCTCTCAACAGAGCGCAGCTTTGTAATGCTCCGGAGAAGCAGATTTACAGAGGGATTGTTGCCTGCTTTTTTTCTTCTCTGTTCAATCTTTCTTGCAAATCTGCAACAACCCTCGTGTTGTGTCAACTGGTATCGAGGGGAAGCGTCTGAAAACTAAAAGAAACCGTTTGGCCCAAGATGAGAGACAAATGTTCTCCATTTAGTATTTCAGAGAAAACCAATGCTCAAATATTTTCCTTGTCCTGTATCCAACAATTATTGCTTCTTTATCCATCAAGCTTATGCAATTTTCCAGTCGTGTTTGTTAACAGAAGAGAGACTACTTTGCACATCCGTAGCAGCCTCCTTTGAATGATCCCAAAAGTTTTAAGCTTTGAGCCCCCAGAATGTGAGATAGTAACTACTACTACCTCCATTTTGCAGGTAGATGAACTGTGACTAATCCTCTGCAGCACAGCAGCAGCAGTTTGATTCGCAGCCCATTACCCGTGCAACGCGCTGCCCAGAATGGTCACTGCCTTGTCAAGCACAGCGTGAATTTTCTAATTTTTTTCCGGTTTCCTATCATGACCGATATCATACGCTTTGGAAATGAAAGTAGAAAATCCAAGGTGTTGAGCCTGGCTGTGAAAATCTGCTCTTTGCTTGGAAAGAATCAAAAATACTGGCAACGAGCAATCATTCCTTTGGTAATATCTGCCGCACCCTGCACCATAGCGGCAAAATGAATTAAACAGCAAAAGACTGGAATGCCTGACATTGCATAGGCCGCTCAGAAGGCAGTAATACAAGAGTCAGCCTGGGCCAATATTAATTCAAGGAAATTAAGTTTTTTAGTGGTTAAGGTGCATGACTAGAGGCCTGGAAACCTGGCCTCTCTTCCTACTTTTCCTGTGTTCTGTGACTTTAGACCAGTCGGTTCACCTCCTCGTGGCTGCTTTTCAGAGTTTGGGTCTCTGCTTTTTGGTGAGATTTCCCATGTAAAATCACACCAAAAAAAAAAAAAAAAAAAAGGAAGGAAGGAGCCCTCAGGAAGCCATGGGAATTCATCCTTCGGGCCATAGAGCAGGAGCAGCGTTGCCTAAACTGTACCTGACAGAGGTTTACCTACCCCGCTCGTAAGGATGTCTAGAGGATCCGTTCCAGAGCTTCACAGTTAGAAACATTTTCCTTATCTCTAACCCAAGTCATTTTTGCTGCAATTCAGCTCTTAATCAGATGAAGTTGTGGGGATCTGACGTATTCCCTCACTAGCAACAATTCCAGAACAACAGGAAAGTCGCCCACCTGGTGAACTAATCCTTCCGTGGGTAAAAGCCAGAGAGGCTGGAAAACACAGTAAGCACGTGTTCTTGGGAGAGTTGCCACCTAATTTTCAGACAAAGATCAGGCGCAATTAGCCTCAGATCAACTGGAGACTCCTCTGCCCCAAACCACAGCACTTTTCACCCACCTCGCCGTGAGGGCGCCTGTTTCCATCAAGACACACACTGCAGCAGCACACTTGACCCTTCGGTCTCCAAAGGGTATTCTTGGAAGCCCATGCAAAATCCGAGCTCACAGCAATATCATTCCTGTGGCACTGGGGAAGGAACGAGGAAACACCAGCATGGATAATAGGCAGACAGGAGAGAAGACTCAGCCTGCAAGTCTGGATTCATCTCCAACCAGGGTGCATGTTCCTGATTTAGAGATACACACGTGCTTGCTGCCTGGTGGAAGGAATCTAGGAACAGCAGTGGGCCAAGCTTTGTCATTCCCCCATTTTGTAGGTATGTTTGCATCCAGACAGGAATGCAAGGCACGTACTGGGCTGGCATTACTAAATCACAGATCACTAACAGTGATCGAGTCTGGGCCAGAACCCCGAGGGAATCTTCCCTGATGAGAAATACAATTTCCGACAACCTCCCCGACTTTCCCTGAGTGTAACAGAGAGAGTGACCGTCGTCAAACCCTGCATCCCTGTACACATCTTTGAGTTGCACGTGGTTCACCAGATGCTTAGTTTTACCTGGCAATCAGTTCTATCTAATTCCATGTCATTTCACTGTTGGCCACAGTCAAGTTTTGGGTAGCTCAGGAAAGTATAAGCCTCCCTGCCCCCATTTCAGGCTCTGCTCCCTGCTCTGCTCCGTCCAGGTCCATCTCCGTCCACTTGGAAGGAATGGTAAAGCTCTGTAAAACTGCTAAATCCCAATGCTGAGAAGTGCAGTTGAGCAACGTGCCAGTGTAGCATACTTAAAATTAAGGACATACTTAAATCCAATCTGAGCCCAGAGAGATTTTAGCTTAGCTTTAAGCATTCTGTTGAACAGGGGTGGATTTAAGGATTGAAGTGTTTTGCTAGACCGGATCTTTAGTTAATGAGGAAAGAGGGTTGCTAATGCCTAGAAGAAAGAACTGCCTGGAGCTCTGTGGTTACAGGCAAGCCATAACTAGCACTACTCCATTTTTTCTGATCAATTTTGATGAAATTAACACATAGAATTGGTAAAGAAGGTGACAATTTCATTCAGAATCCTCACTCTCTGGGCCTCAGCGTAGTGGGGGGAAAAAAAACAGGTTTCTTGTATCTCATCAGAGTGATGTGGTATAATTAAAGCTGAAGTCACTAGACTTTATATTTTACACCATCTGGTATCTTGCACAGTATCTCGCTAATGGTGAATGTCTCATGTCCAGATATTAGCATTGAAATTGTGAGTGCTTGTTTTACAGGAAGGGAATTGGTCAAATTCTTTAACAAAGTACCCCGGTCTTAAAAGAAATATTTGCGGTAACAAATATTTTGGGGGACTTTTTTGCATAGGCTCTGACCTCCCTGTTGAGAATCAAAGCAAACATATTGAATGTACTAAGCAGATGTCTTCTCCTAGTGACAGCAAGATGAGCAGAGACAGCTGGTTAGAAGAACAACAACAACAAAAACACATCATCATTCCTGCTTTGGCTCCAAAAAATCTTGGACTTGTTGTCAAGGAAGAAAGCTATGTATGTAAGAAGCCAAGAAAGAGACAAATATTATTGAATCTGGTAGCATTTTAGTGAATGTGCTGGAAATAACTTAAGTAGGAAGAAAAACTGGATGCGCTCCATTGTTTATTAAAAGAATGCCTCTTCTTATTTCCACAGGGACCTATAGCCTATATAGTCATTAACACATTTACAAGATGTATATTTTAAATATGTTGCCTCACTCATCAATCCTGTGGGCTCTTCTTCTAAAGTAAACAGAGTTACAGCACGCAAAAATGTGTACAGCCACATAAATATAATCTCTGCAAGCTAGAAATGCCAACTGTGAATTTTGCGTGTAACTCCTTCGATCAGGGGAGATGGGCGTAGTACGGAGACACCTAGAGAGATACAAAATATTAGGAAGGGAGGAGAAGAGAAAATTAGGTTCCCCCTGGTGAAAAATAAGGGAAATAATTCACACACACAAAAAAAAAAGAAACAAAAAAAGAAACCAAAATTAAAATATGAAGAGCTATTCTGGATGAGAAACAGTCTGAGCTGAGCTGAACAACAGATCAGAGAGTTGTTTGACAAGACTGCAGAATAAGCCAGTGACCTTCTGGCCTCCCTGCTCAGAGGTAGTACACTCTTTCTCTTGATGGCTTTCATCTGAACAGAACTTGAACTCTCTGCTTGGCGCGTGGACACATCTATTTCCCTGAGCTTTGGGCAGACTTGAGGGAAGAACTACAGGATTGACAGGAAAAGTTTAAGAAATCAAAAGCCATGTAGTTTGGCTAATGCCAAAGACAAGTAACTTGAGGCGGACATTCCAGGAAGACTAAGTTGGCCCAAATCCCATAATATAAGATAGTGCCCCGTGCAACAGCAAAGATCTGGATTTGCTGACTCAGGGGGTGTCTTCCATAGAGTGCTTCAAAATCCCTAGCCGTCTCCTACAGAGGTTCTAAATAGTTTAAAGTCTCAAAGAAGCAACAGTCTAAGATGGTATAAGGGATGAATATTGAGGGGTGTGACCAATCTGACAGATCAGCTTGTAAACAGAGGACAATGAAGTCAAAAGGAGAGGACATGGCTCTTGGGTCTGCAATTCTTGGCTGCCAGCTTTGCCCGTTCTCACCTATATGATTAGGCAGTCTGTGTACCATCATTTTCTTTGTAGGAAACTGGGGTTAAGTCTCCTGCTCTGCGACAGAGCAGATGTGGGACCTTGGGAAAGTTGAAGATTGAGCTAAGCTGGAAACATCTTCCACCATTTGCCAATATCTTGGAGAGTCTGGAAGCTTTCCCATCTCTACTGTGACAAAACCAGGACTTTTTGGAGGACTTTTCTCCCTTGTAATAAAGGACAAAAAGCACGCAATGAAAAACAAATCACAGTGCCCCAACCGACTGAGGATCAGGGCCCTGTTCTGCCTGCTTTAATTCTCTGTCTTGCCAGCCTCAGCTCTGAGACCTGACCTGCAGTCTCCCAGCCACCCCAGGAATGACCATGCCACAGTGGAAGACCATTTTGGCTAGAAATTCCATGCTGATTCCAAAAACCATTTCCTAGAGTGTCTTGCTGAAATAGATACACTCCCCCACACACAACATGAAAGGAATCATGTCTGACAAATAAACATTTTCTAATGAGAAACATTTATCCAGCATGTTCCTCCCCAGTGACGCTCGAGCTTTGCGCCTCAGTGCACCATCTATAAAAAGAGACAACAGCCCTTCCCAGCCTCTGGGAGAACACACTCGGGAAATAAAGTGATGGACTCGCTACCACCATTAGTTACCCTAAGAGCTCCATATACCTTATAGCACATAAATTTAGACTGAATCGAGAATTTTTATAGGCCCATTATAACCCATGTGTTTCACCTCGACCAACATCTCCACCCACAGGCTGCTCCATCCTTCTGTGGGACACGGAGGCAACGCAGGGCATCCCAGCAGCCCTGGGCTCAGCCATCCCCGCATGCACATTTCCTCACACCATCGACAATTTGGATCGCCGAGGAGCCAGCCGAGCCCCGCTGCCAGTGAGGTGACAGATCCCTGGCACTGGAGCTGGGTTGGAGCTGCTCATGAGCTGCTTGCGGCTGGAGAGGAATGTCTGCAGAGAGCGAAACCAGATTGCTCATAGATCTCTTCCAAATTGCTCGCCTCTAATCTAGCAGACAATTTGAGAGTAAACGTGCACTGGGAGCACCATCTTCCCCTACCTTCAGCATAATAACCTGAGAACATTGAGTTTGTGCACAGCTATTATGAGATGGCTGCACTGGAGAAACCTTAGGATCTCACTGGTGCCTTGGCAAGTGCATAAGATGTCAGAGCCACTTACGTGTATCCTTTCCCCTCTTGCAGGACACATCTACTTCAATTATTTGTTTGATGCTATAGACCCACCACAGCCACTGCAGCTGCAGGAGCACAGTAACAGTCCAAGCAAGGGCTGGCAGTCCGGACTGAGCTTTCAAGCATGAAGTGATATTACAAATACCTGTTCTGCACAGAGATTTTAGAAAGGGTCAAATGGCTTCAAAACTTCAGGAAAGCTGACAGTTTGGCATCACCTGTATTTTTCAAGCTCACATCTAGCACAGGGGAAAAATGTTTTCAGTTGATATTTGCGTTACCCTGCCTATGTTTCAGCCACATGGTTCCAGCATTTGCAGAACTTCTGGAGGCCGTGTCCTTCTCACATGTTCAACAGCTCACCCTTCCTGAGCGTAGGCTGAAAAATGCCACTTTTCTCCACTATTAAATCAAAAGGTGGCTACACCCATGTGTCAGCTATTTACCACCCTCTGTTCCCTCCCTTCGGGCAGCTGACCAAGGATAATGACCTATATCCTTCAAGTATTTGTTTTATTTAGCATTAGAGAGGAGGAGGGTTTAAGGAAACAAGCAACCTAAGAATATAACCATTCCCACCCTATCTTACTACAATCAGAGAGATCAGCTCGTGTCTTCTCTTGTGGGAACACAGCAGAACCGGCCAGCTCAACTCTTTGGATGTCCAAAACTTCATCTGGGCTCTCTCTCCTGCTCTGCCTTTGTCATAGAATTATAGAACGGTTAGAGTTGGAAGGGACCTGAAAGATCACCTAGTTCCAACCCCCCTGCCATGGGCAGGGGCACCTCTGACTAGATCAAGTTGCTCAAAGCCCCATCCAACCTGGCCTTAAACACCTCCAGGGATGGGGCATCCACAACTTATCTGGGCAACCTGTTCCAGTGTCTCACCACCCTCAGAGTAAAGAATTTCTTCCTAATGTCTGATCTAAATCTTCCCTCTTTCAGTTTAAAACCATTACCTCTTGTTCTATCACTACACTCCTTCCTGTAGGCCCCCTTTAGGTAATGGAAGGCTGCTATAAGGTCTCCCCAGAACCTTCTTTTCTCCAGGCTGAACAAGCCCAACTCTTTCAACCTGCCCTCATAGGAGAGGTGCTCCAGCCCTCTGATCATTTTTGTGGCCTCCTCTGTCCTCGCTCCAACAGATCCATGTCCTTTTTATGTTGGGGGCTCCAGAGCTGGACACAGGACTCCAGGTGGGGTGTCACAAGAGCAGAGGGGCAGAATCACTTCCCTCGACCTGCTGGCCACGCTTCTTTTTATGTAATCCAGGATGCAGTTGGCTTTCTGGGCTGTGAGCACACATTGCCGGCTCATATTGAGCTTCTCATCAATCAACACCCCTAAGTCCTTCTCCTCTGGGCTGCTCTTAATCCATTCTCCACCCAGCCTGCATCTGTGCTTGGGATTGTCCTGACTCAGGTGCAGGACCTTGCACTTGGCCTTGTTGAACTTCATGAGGTTTGCAGGGGCCCACCTCTGAAGCCTGTCAGGATCTCTCTGGATGCCATCCCTTCCCTCCAGTGTCTCGACCACAACACACCACACAGCTTGGTGTTGTCGGCAAACTTGCTGAGGGTGTACTGAATCCCACTGTCCATGTCGCTGACAGAGATGTTAAACAGCACCAGTCCCACTACTGACCCCTGCGGAATGCCACTCATCACTGGTCACTGCTTGTCCTAAACAGACTGGTTCCAGTGCCTTCCATTTAAGACCTTTTGCTCATTCTTTACCTTCAGGGAGGAATAACAAGCTACTCAGCCTTGTTTTGGCCACATCAGCGCTGCTCCAGAGATGCCTAGATGAGGTGGCCACTCTGGACACGTGGTAGCAAGGTGCTGATGAAGAAGCTGAATGTCACAAGGAAGCATTTGAAAGCACTGGGACTCTGTCACAGCCACCCAGAGCATTGCGCCAGTCGACACTGTTGGTGTTGAACACCAACTACAAGCTCTGCACAAGGAGCTGGGACTGGCACACGCCCTGCATCAAGCCTCACCCCACGATGAGACAGGCAGGCAAACTAGAAAAATAGGGCCCTGGCCCCTTCCTGTGATTAGATCATTATAATGGGTAAATATTTTCCTAGATAGAGAGCCAAGATAAAGGACTCCTGATGTCTGAAATGGAGTTTGAACAAGACTCAGAAGGACTATCCCTACCTCATAGTTCTTTGTATTATGCTTCTACCAAATGAATGCCTTTTTCCCCCAAATGCCTAGGAAATTAAATGGGAACTTGTTAATAGCTAAAAATGAAGGTGCAGATCTCACAGAATAAATTTTTCATTGAATAGCAAGAACTGCAGCTTAGTTTTAGTCTACAGTCAAACTGTTCACCAGTAAGTATTTAGTAACAGGTACCAAGGGTTCATTCCCAGAAGATATTACAGCTCTACACCATTCAGTCTAAATATTTACTGAGGAGTAGAGAAAAGTGTCTGAGTGGTAGAAGCAGAGTCCAGAAATTGGCTTAGTGAAGTCTCTTTAGTGGCAACCTGTTGCTGCACAGAAAAATGATTGTGATTTTTTAATATATAAATGAAAATCAGTGGTCTCGTGCTATAGAAGACAGTGATAAATCATTCCCTATTCCTTTTCTCTGCATTATTCATGATTTTCCGACCTCTGCCCTATCCTCTGCCTTGGTGTTCTAGTCTCACCCTGAGCTTTCTCAAGGTTTGTATCAGAGAAGCTGGTTTATAAGGTTGTCTTTGAGGAACAAGTCTGACTTAAATCTCACATAATATCCAAGAATGTTCTCTGGTATTTGACCTCATCGTGGCTGAAACAATATTCTTCAGACACAATAACCTTGGCGTTTCAAAGCTGTAACCAGCACCTGTGGAGCTTTCAAACAAATAGGCTCAGTGTTCCTTGATGCACTCTTCTTTACTGCTCCCATGTTTGATTGCTTTGTAATTATACTTGTAAAACGTGTGATGGGGTTACACATGGGGGGAAAAAAAAAGTTTTTTAAAAAAAACACGTTTCAGAATAGGAGGGGATTTATGGGAGCTGCAAGACAAAGAAAAACCCACCTTTCTTTCTTTCTTCATTGTTGTCTTTGGAAGGCAGCCACCGAAGTTTCCTTGTCAGTAATACAGGGATTTGTAAATAGAACAAAGAGCTTCCTCGCGCCGAGGCTCATTATACAACCCCAGCGCGGTCACAGTGCGTCTTCGCAGGCAGTTCCCTTGAACTTTGCATCTCGCTCCTCCTGAGAACAGTCCTGCATGCCAGCTCGAACAGATGTGGTTTCCTTTAGGAAAGGTTTTCTGTTAGGGTCATTCTGACTTCCCTTTCAGAGCTTTCCAGCCTCATGTGCTCTTTGCTCAAGGGATTACAGCGGTGGCCACTAACTCCGTGTGCTACTGTTAAGCTTCTCCTCACCTGCTGGCTGAGCTGAATGAACGCCGAAATCTGTGTTCCACAGAAAAATAAGACATTTCATGTTTTCCTGAATCAAACTGGAAAGTTGCGATTTCCTTTGAACCCAAATTCTGAGAAACGTAATTTCAGAAAAAGCAAAATGGCCTCACTGCAGCCTTTTGTTTGGATGTTACTAAACAGGTTGTTATGTGTGACTCAAGCTACCTTAAAATGCATCACGTTCCAAGTGATCCCAAATGCAGCCAGGCAGCACCCGCTGTTCCCGAAGACACCCAGGGAGCCGCGAGGTCTGCCAAGGGTGCTCTGCCAGGGAGATGGAGTAAGGAAACACGTCTGGAGATGGCACCCCGAGCCAGACGTGGTTTTGTCTCACTAGCACTTATCCTAATATTCGCTGCTTTGATTCCACCAATGCACTTACACACTTCGAGCTTACAGGCATTTAAATTCTTATTTTCCAGCCTCATTCAAAGCAAAGGCTTTTACTACATCTCACTGAGGATATAACTCAAAGACAATAGGTTGTACAAGCCTTGCATGATACTACCAACATATCAAGGGCAAATAAAATGACTCTAAAAGAATGCAGGTTTAAGAAGTTTTAACTAAATTAGGGCACAAGGCTGTGCAGACCCCCTTATTTAAGTATCAATAGAGCTGTTTTTTCAGTTCTGGTTGGTTAGAATTTTTTTTTAAATGAACAAGAATAAGACATTCTACAGCTGATAAAGAGCATCAAATGCAAAAGTTCACACTGGTTGAACTAAGCTGAGATAAGCTTGTGTGTAGGCAGCTCTGAAGCAGCAACAATATAGCAGGAAAAACAGCCCAACCCTGTGAACAAATGAGAAAAACAAAACAAAGAAAACAATGGAGGAAAAGCTGCTGCTACCTGGCCTTCATGGAAAAAAAAAAAAAAAAAAGAAAAAGAAAACAAAAAGGAAAAAAAGAGAGGGAGGAAAGAAACAGAAACATACTTCAAGACCAAAATCTCGTCAGACTCAAAATCAGTGTAACTCCCACTTTGCAACAGTTTGCAGGTCTAATAGACACAGATCTGTTCCTTCACCCGAAAACCAAACACAAAAGTCACGGAAACCCATCATGCCAATTCTGTGGCTGCTTTCCGGAGCAGAATCTCTTTAAATGTCAATGTTCCCTTTGTTCTGTGCACCCTTTATAATGAGTCTATCATCTGTTTGGTAAAAGATCCAATGAAATCTGTAACAAGGTTATCTCACCATCTCTCTCTATTGTAAAGCCATATCTCCTCTTCCACTCATTAATTATTGTCTTCCATTTCCTGTGTCAGGTCTAAATTAGAAAATAGGGACTCAAAACTTACAAGCTTAACAACTTACCATATATCAGTTGAGCTGTGGTAACTCTCCACGTGCTCCCTCTTTGCCCGTAATACACAAACCCAGTGTGACTTTGCGGCGCACAGGCTTGCAGTCTATGCAATTTAGCTTAACCTCCTTTTATTGTCAGCTAAGCTGACATTGATAGTTACCATGGCTCAACTGATGTTCAGTCCACATATTGCAAGGCTTTGCCTTAAAATCTTGGGAGCAGAGCTCTAGCGTTATAACTATCTGGAAAGCTACAATGATTTATGTGCTGTCACAGTACACTAAAAAAAAAAAAAAAGAAAAAGAAAAGCAGCACAATTACATGATTATTGGCCAATGCCCCTTGGTTTGCAGTTTTTCAAGCATGAACTGCTCAAACTTTGGATCAAGAAGTGAAGCAATCTGTTTCTGAAGTGCAAACAAGGAAAAGTTAGATGAGTCTTCTAGCAATTTCAGGCAAATATATCACAAAAGCAGCATGCTTAGCCTTTTTACTGTGCATCTGTCTGAGGTTTCCAGTAAGATTTCCCTGATATATAGTAAGAGTCAAAACTCTAATCTGTTTTAACTCTTTTTTATTGTCTCTGCTGCACTAACTTTGAAAAATGGCCTTGTCCCCAAAGAACTGCACACAGTCCATGTAGGGAAGCTGTTAAAATAAATGCATTACATAAAAATATTGCAGAGGAACTCAGCTCTGAGGTTTTGGGAGCTACAACATACAGATATAAAACAGAACAGCTAAAGTATGAGTGGAGGTCATACTCCAGGAGAGAAGAAGGGAAGTCCCCTGTCTGGCAGTTGTTGCACATGGTCTCTGAAATCAACAATTCCTACTCCTCTTTCTCAGGTCTGCGGTGTTTTAATAAATGACTCTTCCCATGTTAATGTCCTTCTGCCTTCCTCCTTGCTGACCTCAATACACACCGAGCTGATTCATAAAGTTTCTTCTTTTGCTGTATTTGAGTGCTTTCTGGAGACCTTATTTGTGCTGTTCTGCCTGCAAGACATCTGGCTGATTTACAGAAACTAAGAAAGAGTCGAGCGCTGCGTTGGCTGCCCTACGTGAATATTGTATTACCTACACACTGTGTTCCTATCTCTGCCCATGCCGTGGTCTGATTTTAAATAGTCTGTATGTTGTTCAAAGAAGAGAGCGTACTTTCTGCCTCTCACAAAAGCTTCTGAGATCCTCAGGAGTAAAAATGCGCTTTTCCACCTGTCTTCCTTGCAGAGTAGCAGTATCTGTCTAGACACTGATTGTGGAAATTCAGACAAGGAATAGTGTGCAAACGAGAACATGATTCAGCAGCGGGGAAAACCAGGCAAATACCAGGTGTCTCAAAGGTTGAATCACAAACAAGACAGCAAAAAGATCTAAGAATGCAGTAGGTAATGGAGGAGCTCAGCTTGGTGTTCAACTGTTTATTCCAGCAGGATATGCAGATTCCACCCTCATGACATCACTGCATCATCTCGCCTCATCAGTGCCTCATGACACAACCCCCTCTCTGTAGCGCTGAGTCAGCATCATCGTGTGATCTCCTCTTGGCCATGCAAGATGGGGAGAAAGTCTGTCCGTAATGGTAGAAAGCTTTAACCAATCTCTCAAGAGGTCCTCAAAGGGATTAAATAACTTATAGTCGTCTCATGAACACTTCTCCCAGGAAATAACATGGGCTCAGAATTTTTTTCTGTGAAGCGACACAGCACTGTGCTATGGAGGATCTCCCACAGCAGATGGAAGAGTAAGTAATATTGTGGAAATGAAGGACCGGGGAACACCTGCATTTAGCTTCTGGAGCTCCAAAAGAAGTTGCAAAGTACATTTTCCCTGCAACCAACAGGTATTGCTGGTTTAGCCTCCTGCACTCTTCTAGAGGACCTGAGGGAAGACTTCTTAAAGCATCACACTCAGCATGGAGTACTAACCATCTGCTCCCCCAAGCAAACAAAAACTGTTACTTATTTTGGCAAAAAACAAATGGAAAGAATCTAAAATATTCATACAAGGGTCAACCTACAAGAGGCAATGTAAAGAGCAGCTTTATGTTAGAAGAAGCCCAGCCACTCGAAGATTAAATACTGGGACTCTCCCCCTGAGTCTGGTCTTAGACAATCCCTGGGGCTTGAAATGCAACCCTAAAAACGTACCATGCTGCACCTACGTGTGCAATTCTGTGCAACGGGGCCAGGAGGAAGAGCTCTTCCTGGAAACACCAGGTCCAGAGGCCAGGAGGCTCATGTCATATTTGCACGTACTAGTCCCTTTTGTTGGAGGATTTAGGTCACAAGAGCGTAGGAAAGGCAGCTCTGAATCACCTGGCTCTTGCACGTGTTGCCTACACATTGTGCAAAGGTTTCTGAACTCAGCCTCCCTTCAAGACACACCCTTTGTTTGTTACTTTCTCTTAGGGCTTTTTCGCAACCCCATCCACTGCCAACATAAACAAGGTTGCAACATCTTCCTCCAATCTGTCTTGCTCTGCTGTGTTCTAAATGTCAACCAGCAACATAGCGCCGTTCACTTGCTTAACTGGGCAAAATACCTGCCGTCGCAACCCTGTGTCTTGATTCCCTTTGGGAGAAAGTCTCTTCGGAATGGTAAGTGACAGAAGCTGCAAGTTGGTCTTAGTCACGTTGATACCAAGAGTCTTGTGCAGGTGGGATGTGCAGTTGGCTTTGCTGAGGAGCCGTCAAGCATCTGTAAGGCACCAGGGAAGGTTAGGAAGAGTAATTATCAGGGATCACAGTGTTTTGTAGGAGTTAAGCGCTTTCTACTTCTACGTGCACCCTCTGCAGCGTGTACTCCGTGCATCGAGCGCAGGGGAGAGGAGATGCTGCCACGTGGATGGCTTTTATCAGTGCGTGTGAAACCATTGTGGGACCTTGTTCCATTCCTAATAATGAGGATAACTAGAGTAGGCCCCTTGTCACTGAAGGGACACCACAACAAACACTCTGTGAGCATTGTCTGTAAGCGGGTAGGAGACATGGTGACCCTGGAGGCCCTCTTAACTCCCAAATCTAGAACAGAGATGTGTAATGCACTGAACAGGGGATATCTAGCAAGCCCAGGAAAATGGAGGGTCGCACGGTGCCTACACTCAGCCACTACACACAGCCATTACAGCTGAGATTTGTACAGCTGCCCCAGGACTCCCTGCGTATCGCGTGTAATAGATGTTTGCATCTGTCCACGTTTCTGGCATGGCCTCCTGCTTGCTCAGACGGAGCTGTTCTGTGCGTGGGATGGGACAACATCCTGTTATGCTCTTACCTGATGGGTGCACTCACCGTGCTGGACTGTCATTAGCCACCGAGCCTCTGCCCAGCCTGGCATGCCAGAAGCCAAGGCTGTGGGCGGTGCTGCTCACCGGCTGGAGGCGGTTGCTTTTATCAGCAACCTTGATCATGGGGATTTTCTCTTATTTCATTCGCTAGCTTCCTTCAGCCTTGGATTTGCATAAGATCCTGTGTTAGGACTAATCTGATCCCAGGGTGAGAACATTGCATCAGGCCCAGAGAATCCTCCATCCCAAACTGTCTCTTGACTGGGTGTATTGTCACTGGAACCAGAACTGTGCAAGGACAAATGGTGGCTTGAATTTTCCTTGGTAAAAGGAGGTGCCTTGCTTTGTATCTCATTTAAACTCCTGTGCTATGTGCAGGATTGCAGTGGCAACTCCCAGTCAAGTCTCTATTTGTTTGCAGCCCTTGTTGCCACAGTAGCCAGGTGCTTTCCATGTTCACTCCAGGCTGCTGAAATGAGAAGCGTGTCCAGCCTCCAGGGCTTGCCAACAGCTATTGACTAGTAAGAGCACATTGTCCTTGGTGACAGAAGGTAGCATCTTGCTTTATCTATGCATTCCCCAGCAGGCAGCAGCAGTGGAGAAACAGAGATGTCTCACTGCATAGGTAAAAGTATGAATTCAAGTCTCTCTCTGGTCATGCTTGTTGTCAATAAGTACATGGTCATTCAGTCAGAGGAGTTAAAGGGGCCACAATAGTAGCCATGACACCTTCTGAGGGGTTGTTCACTATGGACGTGTGTCTGATTGGCTTTTCTACATCCCACTGGATTAAATTCATCTACAGGCTTGGAGAAGTGGGAGTGATCATCTGGGCAGGATTCAGAATGACTCCTAAGGTTTCTGGGTAAAGTGACAGGGCAGAGTCAAGGCTGAGCAGTGCCAGTTATCCTGTTCACCTGTCCATCACCACTGTATGGCCAAGAAGATGGCCTGAACTCTTTCCTTGTGTCTTTCCTCTAAGTGCCAGTTTCACTTACTTCAAGAACAATTTGGCATCCTGACCTGGAGCTGTTTTTGTAAAGTATAGACAGAGGCACAGACTATTGCAGGATGTAATATGAACATGAGGGTGTGAATGACACTGGGGTACAGCCTGTCCCATGGCCCCAAATCCCTCAAGACAATGCTCATCTACTGTAATGCATTGGTTATCTTGCAGCAATATAAAAAGATATACTTCCTGCTAAAAATGGCATGCTCCGCTTGCCAACTAGATACAATCTAGACCTGTCTCTGTCATTGCAGTATCTAGCGCCCAGCAAGCCAAATACTAACAAACTCTGAAACTGAAGACAGGAAAATGACCAGTGGCGTAGTGCTGATTGGGTCAGAGTTGCTTCTACACCCAAGGAAATCATCCATCCACTCCCATAGACCATCCTCTGGCTCACAGCTGGTCCAAATGGGTACATTCTTGGCAGTTCATTCATTGTTATCCCATTGGCTGGAAATGTCATTTCAGACATTATAATGTACGCAGGCTCAGCCGAGATGTCACATCAGGAAACTAAATGTGCAATTGTAGTGATGGGCAAAAACTCCAGTGCTTTGTTTTGTATCAGCAAAGCTCAAAAGCCAAGAGTTCCTGCTTAGAGCATCCAAGAAGTAAAATACCCTGTACTTTGCCAGTTACAATCATGAGGCTTTGCCTCACACCAAAATGTCCATTCCCCAACACCATATTTATTAGAATGATAGGAAAAGAGAAAAAAATCTGCAGATTTTTTTTTTTTAACTTTCCCTTTAAGACCAGAAATCTTGTGATTGTGGTAGAAGCTTTCCCACCTTGCTACTGAGAGTAGCTTTCTGTATATGATTTCAGTAGGGATTTTACTCCATTAAGTTGTTTTCTGTTTTGTTTGGGGAAGTTTTTGTCCTGACGACAATTTTGGGTCATGCCAAACCTCCACGTGAACACCTCAGTTACACAGCTGCAGCCCCACCTTTCTCCGAAGAAACATCGAGAGCGTTCCTCCCCCTCACAGACAAAGAGAGCGAGCTCTTTGTCCAGAACAACAGAGGAGCCTGGCCTTCCTGGTAGCAAATACCTATTCATATAAGCACCTAAAGGAGAAGACATGTTGGTGAGAAGTCTTTTCTTTTTTTTGTTCTTTCCATGGATAAGGGCATTGTTTCCTACCCAAATTCTGATTCCCTGCCAGTCAGGGTGGGTTCTTTTTCTTTTTTCTTTTCTGAAAAAGGCAGCGCCATGTGAAGGATGTTAAACTCCTGTTGAACCCAGATGATGGTGGTAGGATGGCATTTTGCTGTTCCTTCTTCTGCAAAGCTGGTTCACGGAGTTGCATCCCGAGTTGTTGGCAATACGTTGCGTTACAGCTTTGCGGCGTTGTGTACGCTGAGTTTGCTCAGCGTAGCGAGCCTGCCCCACACTGCACAGTCTTGTACCTCTGAGCAAACGAAGTAAATGAAGAAAAGAGTTTGACAGTTAGTTTGGCAGCTGCAGTGAAACGGCTGTGTATGATGATAAATAAGTAAACTTAAAGAATATTTATCAGCACCTTCCCTCTGAGAATCAGACTAACAGTAATTAAACTTTTCTAAACCCCATTTATAAAGTCGTCTGCATTTAGGTAAACTGAGTCATAAGGATTTTTGTGTTGGCACAAACAGAAGACAAAGCCACGAGTCCCAACTCTCATTCCTTACTTCAGACTCCTAGCTGCCAACCTTCCTGCTCCATGAGGACAAAAAGAGAAGTTGGCTCTGGAAAATATAGCCGGTGTTTACATTTTATTGAACCACTAGACATTGCTGTTGGCCACAACGTGACAACAGTGCAGCAAAGAGAGCCTTTCATTCGCCTGTGCTTGGCAGAAAGTGTCGTTCTTTGGTTACTCAGCTGAAGTTGACAAGTTGCCCAGTATTTTTATTATCAGGTTGTCAGCTCAGTCTCACTACTGCCCTCTTAATTTATTATTTTGCATTTCAAAATCACAGGTGTGACTCATTGCACAGCCAGAGGTTATAATGAAGTATCCCACTCATCTTTTAGCTCACCCTTTGTTCAAGACAATGCAGATTGCAGAAGGTTTCTGAGGAGGTAAGAGGATTGCAAAAGAGCCGAAGACTCCTCTTTTATCTAACCAATGTGTGGGCAGTGAAACTACCTGATATGAAACCAGTTGGGTGCAAAGGTGGGCATGGAGGTTCATTTGTCATTATGGTGAGGGTTGAAACTCAGAAGATAGAGCAGCTGTAATGGAAGATAGGCACCCAAACTTAAATCACCTCACCCTGAAGACGAGGCCTAAGAGGGAATCCTAGGATAATGCACTTCTCTCAAGATTTCCTCTACGCTTTAGTTTCCGACAGGACAGAAGATGAAAACCAAGCCGCCAGTTCCTTTTCAACTAAAAAGTCTTACTGCCTGCGTCCTATGATTTAAATTGGCAAGTGACCCTAAGTGCAAGGTTTTGAGGTATTTGTTCTGCTGGCATTGTGCAAATAGGAATCTTCTTGCACTAGAGGTTTTGCAATATAAAAATATGTTTCTTAGCATAAAATGATGATCATCTGTGTTTCTCCGAGGAGTATCTGAGACGGGGTGCTGGGAAAGGGAAGATGGAACACAGTTCTACTGGAAGGAGTGTCTTGCTGCTGACTATGAAAATGATGTGGAAATCATGGGCTGAATTAAGGATCGGGAAATTGATGGGAATGCTTCCTGTTATCAACAGCTCATGCTAAGTAGAGGAAGAGACCCTTTTATCCCAGAGGAGGAATATCCAAATCCAGTGCTATTCTGAACCAATGTGCTCTTTTAATTGGCTTCTACACGCAGCTGGCCCCGCAGCAGAGATGCTGGGTTCAGGCTACAAGAAAGCAAGCTGCATAAACTTGAGAAGATAAAACCAGAATTTGTTTCTAACAGAAGGAGCTTCCAAAGTCACCCTACACAGTGTCCTGGGAAGCCTTATCTCTGTTCCCAGGGGGAAAGATGCATTTCCTATGGCCAGCCATGGTACCCTGGCGCAGTGACAGGCAGGGGCAGAGCTATTGGGACACTTGGGGTTTTTAAAGCTGCAACATGGAGCTGTGGCAATGCCAAAAGTGCACCTAGCCTGCTCTGTTTCACTGGGGGGAAAGGGGGGGTAGGTGGGAATTTTGACCCAAAGGCTGTCCAGTGGCAAGAGAGAAAATTGCACCAAAAGCACTTGTTCAGCTCTGCTGTACCCAATTGCTGTCAAGTGTAGAATAATAGCTATCCAGCGAGCTGGGACATGCTTTACCAGCATCAATAGAGTTGTGCTTCAGAGCATCCCTCGAGGTAGCAGAGAATTATCCCCATTTTACAAATGAGGTAACTCAGGCACAGGGATTAAAGCCAAAATGTTCCAACCTGGCTGCCTACTGCTAGGTACCTACACCCATATTTACGCAACTCGTGGCCTGATTTTCAGAAGGGCAGGGCAATTAAAATTTTGGCCTGAGGGATTTATTCACACACAGTTTACTGGTAACAACGCCCAGGATGGAAGCCTGGTCTCTGCTACTTGTCTTACACCTTAACCACTAAAAACATCCTTTCTGCCACTAGCCAACAGTTGGCAAAGGTTCCTGCTGTCCCCATTCACCATGCAGGAGCTCAGGATGAGCAATGCAGACTGGCTGCCTACGTGCTCACAGCTAGAGACTTTTAAAGAGCAGCAGCAGGAGTAAAACTGGTAGTTTCTTTGCTCCCCTCAAAGCTCTTCAGATCCCAGACAGCTTTGCTTGACTTGCAGTGCTTTGCTAAGCCAGAAAATCTGCTGTATAAGCCTCTGTTCTTCCTCATGTCCCCGCAGCATGTCCTGCTCAGGGCACCTCAACTGGCAGAGCACAGGTCCAGTGCAGAACAGTAACAGACCAGTAGGAGAAAGAGGAAAACCAGTCACGTGGATATCCGAACTGCTCAAAAACACAAGCACCAACAGGAGTGAGTTAGAATCATAGAATCATAAAATAGTTTGGGTTGGAAGGGACTTTTAAAGGTCATGTAGTCCAACCCCCTGCAATGAGCAGGGGCATCTTCAACTAAATCAGGTTGCTCAGAGCCCTGTCCAACGTGACCTTGAATGTTTCCAGGGATGGGACATCTACCACCTCTCTAGGCAACCTGTGACAGTGTTTCACCACCCTCATTGTAAAAAAATTCTTCCTTATATCTAGTCTAAATCTACCTCTTTTAGTTTAAAACCATTACTCCTTGTCCTGCTAGAAAGTTTGTCCCCATCTTTCTTATAAGCCCCCTTTAAGTACTGAAAGGTCACAATAAGGTCTTCCTGGAGCCTTCTCTTCTCCAGGCTGAACAACCCCAACTCTTTCAGCCCTTCTTCATAGGAGAGGTGTTCCATCCCTCTGATCATTTTTGTGGCCCTCCTCTGGACCCACTCCAACAGGTTCATGTCTTTCCTGTGCTGAGGGCTCCAGAGCTGGACACAGTACTCCAGGTGGGGTCTCACAAGAGCAGAGTAGAGGGGCAGAATCACCTCTCTTGACCTGCTGACCACCATATGTGGTCCAGGATGCAGTTAGCTTTCTGGGCTGTGAGCACACATTGTCAGCTCATGTCCAGCTTTTCACCTACCAAGTCCTTCTTGGCAGGGCTGCTCTCAATCCCTTCATCCTCCAGCCTGTATTTGTACCAGGCACTGCCCCAACCCAGGTGCAGGACCTTGCACTTGGCCTTGTTCAACCTCATGAGGTTCACATGGGCCCACGTCTGGAGCTTGTCCAGATCCCTCGGGATGGCATCCCTTCCCTCAAGTGTGTCAGAATCCCAGTGCCCCTTCTCTCTCCTGCACTCTCATTCTGGGCTTTAACTGAGCTTCAAAATGTGCTCTGGCTTATGGGAAACTGTTGAGAAGCAAGAAAATCTAGAAAAAATACCGACAAGTAGCAAAAGCCAGGAGGCAGAGCACTTGCTGGCTGGTTATAATCGAGCATTGCAAGTGTCCCTGTGAAAGTCATCTGTGCTAGGGGCTAACGTGATGCTTGTCTTAGCTCGTTACAGAGACTTGCTGTCTTGACACATGGACTTGAAAAATAATGCTGGTTGTTGGTTGCTACCTGAGGGAAGGAGGACGAAGGATCTCGACTGTCTCTGTGCAACAGTCACTGATCAGGTCACCTCAAGCCTGACCTGTAATACCAAGCGCATGCTGCAAATCCACTGCTGTCAACCCCTGTGCCTTCTCTCATCTGCCATGGAGTCCCAGCCACCTCTGACCTCTTCTTTCCCTTCCCTGAGGCCATGCCTTGCACATGGGGCTCCCGCTCAGCTGCTCTGTAGCATCCCCCCACCCAGAGGAAGGATGGGCCAGAGGAGTCGACAACCTCCAGGCAAAGGTTAAGGCTGGAAAAGAAGGAAGTGTCAGCTCAATCAGGTCAGCTCAGTCAGCCAGCTGCTTCAGTAATCCCTCTGCCCGAGGTCCCCGCACTGTTCTGTGTGCCTGTGGGCTGGATGGTACTGTAGAAGCAGCACCCCCTTCACCCTGTCCCCATGGTACTGCCAGCCTGCAGCATCCATGGAGGGAGATGGGGAAAAGGGGTAAGGAAGAACCAGTAAATTCATGAGAACCTCCCAGAACTCTTTCCAGCCCTCTGCTTTTCAGTGCTTGTTGGGAATATGGACTTTGAGATTGACCTTATTCCTACTGAACTTCAGAAGCCCCGACCTGTCACCACCTGATTTCTTCAGAAGGCTGAGGGCCAGATCTGAACCAATTCTTCCAGCTCAGCTCCATATTCCCTACAAACACAGAAGTTTTGAGAAGTGGGTCATGAAATGGCCCCAGTTCCTTCTACCCAGGTCTGGGATGCCCGTTTTGGGATGGAAGCAACTGAGTCTTGCCAATCTGTCAGTAACCAGAAGGAAGCCAGGGAACACATGCCTCCTATTCGATAAAAGTTGGTGCTGCGCTTTATACGGCAGCCAGTGCATTATTCCACAGTGAAAACAAACCCTATTCTTCTCTGCCAGATAAACACACTTGATCCTATAAAGAGCAGCATTTCTGACTGTTCAGCAACAGCCAAACTCACGATGGGAAAAATAACAGGTGTTTGTCAGGCACTCCTTGTTTATTCACAGTGCTTAAAATAATTGCTTAAAAAAATCCAACAGAGATTTAATTTTCTATGCTCCCACATTTAAAAAACAAAAACAAAAAATCCCCTAAGCTTGGCTCATGGTAGTTGAAGGCAATTCATTATGAAAGAGGTGTTCTTTCTGTTGTGGTAGCAAAGAAACCTGCTTATGAAAGCTCCAGAGGAGCAGAATAGTAGAGCAAATTCCTGCCTAGAACCAACACCTCCCCATGCTTTTCATCAAGCTCTCCAGGTGGAAGCTTTCGTTATCAAAACGTGTAATTTTATTGTCAAAATGGGACGAGCAGGGATTAAGCTTCTCCAGTCGGTGCCCGTCATTGGCCATCTCCGTCACTCTGCCTTTTAGAAAGCAGTGATAGCCTTGGGCTTATGCCCTTCCCTCTTGTTCTGATGGTAGAGCAGGAGGTAAGTGCATTGCCCCAGGGAGGAAAGTATGTATCAGAGGCACAAACCTTCCTTCAATCACTGCTTGCTTCTCCGGGAAATAATTGGCAATGGATCTTGATCAATAGACCACTTTGCAGCGAGGCAGACTGACACACCGTGATGGGGAAGAGGAGAGAGACTCCGTGTCTCCATCCCCTCTCCCCGTGCTCTGCTTACAGCACAGATGGGGGACAGCCCTGAGCCCCTCAGGGAGGGTGAGGGGACACTGGGACACTCAATGCCTGACAAAGCTGTGTGGCATCTCAGTGCATGGCTGGAGCAGAAGTTTGGTCCTAGGAGACCTCGTGGTGGTGAATAGGCTATGGATAAATTCCCTGCAGGAGCCACTCAAGAGAATATAGCACAGTTCCTGAGAGCTACGAGCTTCATCAGACAATGATTGTGGTGGTCCTCTGTCCCCAGGACTTTCCCTACCTACAAGGTATGCTTTTCCTTGAGCCTGCCCCCCTGCAAGCTATTGGGATGAGTCACAGGTGCTCGGTAGCCCCTGGGAACCTGGAGGGAGCCTGGAGCAACAGGAGCCCACCCGGGAGCATCCCAGTGCTGTCCCAACCCCCAGCTTTGCTCCTGGTGTCTCCTGAGCTGCTGGCAGGGGCATGGGTGGATGTAGCCACAGCTTACCCCCTTGTCTCCAACATGGGGCCGAGACCCCCGGGTGCAGTCAGCCCAATGCGGGAATAAACACGGCCACGTTTTGGTCTTTACTGTTCCCACTAAGGTGCAGAAGAGGCCACACAAACCAAACCTTCTCCCAGGGAGGGCTCATTTGTATCCAAACAGGGGATGTGAGAGACAGGCTGGACTACGGTTTGTGCCGACGTGGGACACGGCATATAGCAGATACACGGCTTACAGTCATTTTCTCCATTACGGCAGCGTTCCCAGCTGAGACCGGGCTGTCATGGTACCGTCAGGCTTGTCACACACAGCAGCCTCTGGCCTGAGCAAAAAAGACAGATGAAAGTCAGAAAGAGAAGCAGAGGCGCCGGGGACAGCAGTCATTTCCCGGTGGCCGGGCAGAAGCGCAGCGGTGGCTGCCGGCATGGCATGGGTCGGCACGGGGCTCGGCGAGGGGCCCGCTGCCACAGGAGAGGCAGCAGCGACGTGCCCCACTGCAAAGAGGCTGCTCAAAGAGCCATTCGGATGAGGGCGACCGCAGGTTTTAAGAGGACATTTCCACAGGCAGAGAGGAGGGGATGAAAGAAGGCCGGCTGCAGTGTGTGGCAGGGCGAGATGAAAGGGGTTGGGAGTCCGGAGGAGCCAAGAGAAGGGACTGATGGCAAAAGCCAAGTCGGTGCACGAGAGGCAGCGGCTCCAGCATTAGAGAAAAAGCAAAGGCACAGGTCCGAGAGGGCAGCCGGCGGGATCAAACTGATGCCGAGCCCAGCTAGAATGAAGATGTCTGAGCAACAAAAGACTGTGGACTTCTCAGGTGCCGTCTGTGGAGGGCTGCAGGGCAAGGCAAGGCTCTCCGCACATAAACCAAGTATGGCCAAGTCCTGCGTAGCTGGTGCTTTGACCCGAGCAAAAAGCAGGGAGCTGGGAATAAAGGGAAAAAAATTTGAAGAATCGGAAGGCAAAGCTTGCCCCTTTGCTTTGGTGCTGGTGAGGCACCAAAAAACCACAGAACAGTATCCAAGACGGTAAAACCTCCACAAAGAAGTGGCATTTCCGAGGCAGCCGGTGCCTTTCAGCATCCACCCGTGAGCTATTTGTTGACGTGCCCCCGAAGCAGATGGAGGCGCATGAATCTCCTTTACAAGGCAGGCAGTCACCAGCCCTGTGCAGCATTTCATCTCCACTGGAGCGATACTGGTGACTCAGCGCTTCCCCTGCAAGGCGCTGCCATAGCCTTGCTCCGGCCACGGGGATTATAGCAGCAACCCAAGTGCAATAACGGTGCAGCTGAGCAGCAGGGATTTATGAGCGGGCAAAGAAAATGAGAATTATAGGTGTCCAGTCCCTATGACAGAACCACCATATATTTCCTCTAACAAAGCGTGTGACAACAGCTCCATAAATTCACATAGTAACAGAAGCGAGCGCCAGCTCGTCATCGCAGCTATTTAAGGAGCCAAGTAGCACTCTGTACTTATTGCAGAAGTTCACAGTTAGTTAAAAATACGCACTAAAACAAGTCACTTTTGGACCTTGGCTGAATAAGGCTTTTCACTCAGGATGCCCGGCATTGCATCCCGTCTCTTCTCCTTTTATGCCCAGACAAGCTCTCCTTTGCGGCATTTGGTGTTAGGCACTGCCAGCTTCCTACTGAAGTAGCTTAACTTGGGATGTGCCATAATCAATTGTAAAACTTAGCAGTGAGTATGAAATCCTTGATCCTTTTCAATTACAAGCAACTCTGAAATGTGCTTTAAAAATTCTTTAGCTGCAACCCGTTAAATATCTAAGGAAAGCTTTCTGAGATGTAATTGCTGAAGAAAATAGCCCCAACATCCGCAACATGCTGAATCGGGTTTTTTTTAATGCTGTCTCATGATTAGATTATTTGCAGTACCTGTCAGCTAATGTGCTGTTTTCATTGCTAATTTAACACTTCTCCCTAAAGGGAGAAGGGGGAGAGGGTGAAAACAACTCTTCACAGTGAACTGCAAATCAAAAAATAGCTGCATGTTTTGTTGTCACTTCTGCTACTCTCCTTTCTGACGTATAAAGAGAAGCTCACTTTATAAGGACAAACTCACCTTTTAAACATGAAAAATATCAAGTTTCTCTGAATCCCATGGCTTTTTTCTTTCTTCTTGAAGCTTTGGACAAACTTTAGAAGAGACATCTCAGCTAGAAAGAAAAGTTAGGTTAAAGCTTAACTTCAGCAGCAATTGGAATGTAATTTTCCTATATGAAAAAATTTGGCATCTCAGTGAAAAACTGCAAGATAGGAAACGGAAATTAAGGCTTACTCTCTGTGGAGCTGAAGCACCAGGCAGCTTGGCCCCATTGTCCCCCAGAGCCCTGCCCAGACTTGGATTCCCATGCAGCACTGGCACTCCTGCCCATTATTCCCCTTTTTTGGGGAGTCTTTCCTGGAGTCAGGACATCAGGTGGGAACACTTGCTCCTTGGAAGCTGATGAGGATTTGAGGTATTTGAACTAAAATTTTGCTGAGGCACATCCTGTGACATTTTCCCAGTGTCAAAATTATTCAGATTAGCAAAGAGAGAGGAGGTTCTTGTTTGGGTGGTTCAGTAAGAAGTTGACATTTTGTACAGAAATGATGTAACTTTGGAGGAAAAAAATAAGGTTACTCAAGAGCCAGGTTAAAAGAAAAGTGTTTAGTGGAAAATTTTCAGGCAGCCCCACTAAGATCCCTTCTTTATCTCCAGGTCTGGAAGAGCTGCCGCTCTGCTTTCTGCGGTGGCTGGTGTCACATTGCACGGGCTCCTCCAAAGGCAGCAGATTGCTTATGCATTAGTGCTTTCGCATAATGCCAGCAGCTATAGTGGGCTTGGGTGTTTGTTGGGTTTTTTGTTTTGGGTTTGTTTTGTTTCTTTATTTCTTTGTTTTTTTGGTTTTTGGTTTTTTTTTTTTTTTTTTTTTTTTTTTTTTTTGTTTTTTTGTTTTTTTTTTTTTTTTTACACTCATTGTTCACTGCTAACAAACTCAGGAAGGAAATTTACAGTCCTGAATGGCGAGCGAGGTCTGCAAGGCGTCCCCAACAGGACTGCGCTGCTGAACTTTGCGGTGACTCAGCCAGCACAGGAAACGCTTGTTCTGAGCAACCTCATCTCCTCTCGGTCCCGCTCTGCTTCAAGCGTAGGGTTTAAAAACAGGTCGCGGGGGTTTCTTTTCCTTTTGCTTTGGGGGTGGTTTTTATTCTTTTTTCTTGGAGCGTTTCACTGCTTTCTGTGTACAAGGTTATTTACTAAAGTAAACGGCATTAAACGGAAAATGTACTCGAGCAGAAAGTCTTGGGAAGGGGATCTTCAGCTTTCGTGGCAGAGAATCTACTGTTCCTGGGTGGATGCTGCCGTACTGGTCATGCTAAATTAAATGCCCTTGTTCTCTACCTCTGTTCCCACCTTGGAGGGTAAATATTGCATGCAAAATTGGAGGGCTGAATATGAGGGAGCAGGGCTCAGGCAACAGCGTGCAGGAAACACAGAGGACAGAGAGCAAAACAGAAATAAAAGATCATCACCAGGACCCGGGGTTTCATGCAGAGAGCTCCAGGTACATTATTGTATTTGTATCTGCCAGCAGCTCGTTGTGTTTGGCAGATTCACCCCACCTCACCATTCCTACAACTGACATGTAACGAAACCAATTAAAATAATTGTTAAAGTAAATAAATAAATAAAGGTGCTGTAGAAGATGTGACTGTTCAAAACCTAGCAGCTTGTACTTGTGCATTTTTGTCTCCTCATTAATCTGTTTATGAAAGGGGTTTGATTAGTTCCATATATTCAGCTTCTAAAGTTAATACCTTAGCGGTCTAAAGTGTTTATGCCGAAGCTAACATTAAATTTTCTCTCAGCTGCAATAAACATGTAAATCTGGACTGATTCATGCATGCAAAACAAGTTCTAAAATTGGGTTAAAAAATGTTTTTCAAATAATGTTTAAAGTGCTACTCTAAGAAATGGCACAGGGCACCTGTTAGTTTATTCTGGCCAGGGAGATTTCGTATGTCCCTGTATTTCTATATGTATGTTTGTGTCTGGTACAGTGATTCACATATTTTTAATTATTATTTTATAAGATAATTAAAAAAATGCAGCAGCTCCAAAGTTCTGTTCAGCTCTTAACTCAAACCCATAACTCAGCCCCTATCTGATCTGATCCTCATCTGTGCACACACGGTCCCAATCTGATTACCACTACGCGCTCCTCTGTACTTGTTGCAGCACAGCTAAACTTCGTCTTAAAGGAGACTCCCACTCCTATCAACACTTCAGCATGTGCTAAGCTTCATTCCCATGGCTGGGGCGGGTTGGTTTGCATGCAGACGGTTAAGTGCGTGTATAAATATTTACAGAGTTTGAGACACGGTCTGCCTAATTAGGTTTCCATAGCAATTAGCCCAATATCTTGATTAGGACCTGAGGCTGCTTCTATTATAATAAAAAAATAATATAAACCTCATTATATTGAGATGATGAAACCAGAGCACACTTACAAGAAGAGAGTAAACGTTGGCTCAGCAGGAGGCAACGGACTTCGCAGGGGCACTACAGTAAAACAAATGAAAGTGACATTCTGTGGAAATACTCTGCACCCAAAGACAAAGATTCAAGAGCTACAGAGGAATTAGGCATCTTTGCTAAGAGCAGCCATTGTCCCAACTTTCCTGGGTTTTAAGCCTACTTTTTGTTGCTGTTTTTAACTAGCATTCTTAGAAAAAAGATGTTTGCTCACATGACAGAGAAGTGCCTGCAGCTTTACGTTTATCTCCGAAATTTTTGTGTGGTTTTACCAAAGGTTGAACTCAGTATTATTAGAGAACTCTCGCTGAGAGTGCAAAATACAGGGTCAGCGGAGCAATAACTTCTTCGCTGAGAGAGCATTTCATGTCTCAACAGTTACTAATGTTGTACATATTAATTACCATGAGCAGCAACCCATGAAGAAATTACATCCGCGGAGCAGTTGTGCTTGTGCTATAGGTCTGCTGCCGCCGTCACCGCAGAGGTCAGTACTGCTGGCTGGCGGGGACCGACAGACCACATGCGCACCGGACAGACAGATGCATAGGAAACTAAAACTGCCCAACCTCGTCTCCCCATCCCACCTGGCACTAACCTACAAAGCTCCAGCAACAAATTCCTGCTTTACAGACACTGACACTGCTTCCCACTGGAACCAACCTTAAACCAGCATCAGACTGATGCTGAATATGCTGTGTCTTGTTTCATAGTTTGGGCATCGTTACTTTTCTTTCTGCATCGTGAGTTTTCCTTTTTCCACATACAAAGTTTCAATACAAATTAAAACAGAGCTATATCCTTGGATTCTGGATTATGTTTTTTTAAAAAAGGAAGGTGCTGCAGAGTATCGTTAGATCCGTGGCAAATCTAGATTAAGCAAAATGGCAGCTCATTAGCCTTCATGGACAGGCATTTAAAGTACTTAAGAGGGGACATAGAGCGCTGCCCTTTACATTTACTTTGGCACTAATATCAGATTAAAAAGGGAAAGGTTATTAAGTAAAGGTAATTGTCTGTTTTGTAGAGGGAATCTTTCTGAGGCACAGCCTGAGGCACTTAACTTTTAGAAGGTTAATTGTCTCATGGTGGAAGTCAAGCTATTACTGTTATTATGGACAGCTAGGAAAAATTCAGCCTGACATCCGAAGTCCAATAACGAGCCTCAAAAATGGAGCCGATTGGCTGATAGCCACAGGCCTATAATTAGAAAAATTGGCATTAGGAAAATAAAGATGAGCCAGTGGTGAGCCCTATCTGTGCAGATGTGGTACAGCAGCTGCAGCGGCAGAGCAGCGTGGTGCTGCTCCAAAAGCAGCCGGGTGCTGCTCCGACAGCAGCCGGGAGCTGAGTTTAGGAAAAGCCCTTGAGTTGGATGAGTTGGGGGTGGCCACAGGAGAGGTTTCTGGGGGGGACACGACACTGTCCCCGAGCGACACCAGGACTGTTAGTGCTCATTCTCAATATGCGGCAAAACCAGGCGCTGGCCCTAAAAGCTGTAGAAGTTTAACTGGGAATTTGCAGTTGCAGCTGGTTGGGAAAAAAACTCTGACTCTTCATTTCCACCCTTTCAAAGAAATTGACGTTTTGTTGAAAACGCCCAGAGAACGGTTAAGGGGTTTAACCCTCCTGGCTCTGCTCACACCTCTCCTTCACCCCCTGTTCGGGCCCCCTCAGTGCCTCTAAGTTCCCCTTTCCCAACTGTTTTAAGAGAAACAGCAGGAGAAAGAAGCTCAACTGTACCTGGATTTAACTCTGGAAACGTGCTGAGAGGTGAGGCAAGTCAAGGCTGCTTCTGCGCCTCTCTTGGGCACAGGTGGGGAAAACTGAATATTTAAATGTACAAAAATACCAAATGTTCATACATGCGATTCCGGCTCAGACTTACAAAGCTGCTGGCAGAAAGCTCAGCAGGATGCCCACTGCAAACATCCCCAAGAATAAAGTTTCCCTCCATTTGCAAATATTTGATTTTGGTAGGGAGGCTTGAATAACGGAAACTCCATCTCCCGGACAGCAAAGTGCTGCCTCAGCAGCTTTCTGTCCCCTCTCCCTGGAGAGTGCATCACATCCAGCCCCAAAGGAGAGGTTCAATTTCCGTCTCTCAGCGTTTCCATTCAATTTTTTACCCCTGGGCTGGGGATTCCTCCTCAGGCACAGGAAAGCCTTTTCCTCTGTGCATCCATCTCTCTATGCTACTCCAACTATTGCCTTACTTGGCTTTCAGCTTTCTGGGCTTGGGCGGGCGGGAGATGAGGGTTTTTCACCACCAGGGTTACCATGTGCTGGTACCAGGGAGGAACAGCTGTGACCTATGCAGCGCTGGCAAAGAGCTCTGGGATGTTTTATGCCGTAAATCCCTCGCCTGTTCCGGAAGAAGGCAACTATTTCTTCTGTGTTTGCATCAATATTTAAACACCTCAGCACATCCTGCTGACAGCTTAACGGTAAAAGTCAGCTTGGACATTTTCCTACCGCAAGCCGATTTCCATCCTCTGAAGCCCCCAACAAACTGTGTCTTTGCCGACACTGCTGGAGGCAGAGCTGTCACCAACACAACCACACTGCACAGGTAGGAGCAACAAGGAGACACAAATGCAAAGGGTTCATCCCCAAAACGTGTGACGCAGCCCGGAAATAAGACATAGAGCTACACTGCAACCTGACGGTGCCAGGGCAGCCTTCCCTGTCAAAGGGGGCTGCAGCCCCAAAACCAGAGCCTGCGGGATCAGGAAGCAGCCCTGGGGCTTTTCATGGCAACCACGGGGAAAAGAGCAGAGAGACAGGCTAAAGGAAAAAATAAATCAGTCGCGCAGGTTAGACAGGATGAGCAGCAAGGCAGGGACTGATTTAGGAGCGAGCCTCCTGGTCCTCCCTCAAGCACTGCAGTGTGCTGCCAGGAGTCTGGCCCGCAAGACCCTGGCTTTGAAGCTGTCTGCAGACGACTGGCTAAGGACAAGAGGAAGGCGGGAGAATGTGCTTCGGTGACACGGCTTGATTCATGTAGAGAGACAGGGCAGGCCAGGTCAGTGGGATGGCTGCGCTCGTGAACAAGGTCCTGGAGTCCAGACTGCAGAAAATGTCTGGGAACCGAACCCATGCTTTTCCCAGGAAAGCACTGGAAATGAAGAACAGCAGGGAAAAGAGGAGCAGAGGCCAACACGGGGTTATAGTCTAAGCAAGTTTTGTGGAGAAAGGGCTGTCCTGTTGTCCTGTGCTCCTCCAAAGCCTAACTTGAAGTTGGCCCCTGAGCCCCTTCAGCAGTGGGATGACTGAGCGCAGCAAGGAGGAGAGGTGCTGTACCTGCCAGGGCTGGCAGCGGGGCACTTGCAAAGTCACCACTTGGCAATAGTAACAGGAAAACAAACTGGAGAGGACCTTGGGAAAGGCTCTCTTCTGGAGCAGCATGAACTCTTTGGAGGTCATTCCTGGTTTACTTGTTTGTTACTTGAGACTTTTGTTTGTTAAGTTTGGCCCTGTGCTGGTGAGAAATCTCTCACACCATCTTCATTGTAGTGCCGCCGAGAAGAGTATCAGAACCAAGCCACTGCAATTATATGTTCTTCTTTTGTAGTTGCTAAGACATGGGTAAATAAAAAAAAACTTCAGGATACCTACTGATTGCAGCATTTATTGAGTAGAAGAGCACAGCCTCACACAATATTAGTTTGTAAGTTGAATCAGAGCCTTATTATACCTTTGGCCTTAGTGCCTGTGGTACAGAAGGGTCCCCAGTGGTGGATGGGGCCGTCTGAACACTGTGGTGATTTGCAGTGTTATCTTAGCTCAAGCTTGAGAAGATATTTAGTAATTAATAGAGTTGAGTCTCATTTTACATATTTTCTCTGTACTTTTTGTAAGGATAATTAAGCCACTTGAAAAGAAGAGCATAGCATCTAGGCAAGATCCTCCTGCACATGAGGTCCATTAGTAAATATTTCTCACTGTATAGACCGTGCTGATTCATAGCACTGGAGGGTCTACCTGGAGAAGTCAGCACAATTAATCCTTCCCACTTCAGCCCCTGAAAAGTGCCTTTCATTTGTCACCAGCATAGGGGAATATCATTTTATTGCTGGAAAAAACAAGGCACAAGTTGATGCAGTGATTTGCCTGGGGCCCTGCAACTTTCTCACAGTGCCACCAAGGAATGAGGGCCAGCGCATGGGGTGAGGTGATCACTGCAATCTCCCTTGCCCGTGTAACCTGGGATGATGAAAGCCAGGTCTCTGGACTTGCAGTCTAACTCTGTATCCAGCAGACCACGCTACTCTTCCCATTGCTCCTTCTTAGCTGATCAATCCTCTCCCTGTCCCTGCAACTGCTCTTCCAAGTCTGCTTCCCCCGGTACCTACGGCTGCCCAGCCAGGACCTCCATCTCAGCTCAGGACAATAGGGGCAGGATGAAGCCATGAGTGGTAAGTAGCAGTTTCCTTGCAGCATATTTCTGCTGCCAAGGAGAGAGAAGAGATGGGCCCATGAGCCATGGAAGTTGGCAGAGTCCCCGTGAGGCCATTCTGTGCTGGCCAGCCTCGACGATGTGCTGTAGAACAAGAACTGGCCAGGACCCACAAGGCAAACCTGCTGCCGCTGATTGCGGGAGAGCTTCAGAAAGGTTAAAACGCTCTCCCCATTTCACTTTGACATCTCTGCAGCCCCTTCCTCCAGCCAGAGCTCCACTTAATAATTAATTGGAGAAATATCCCCCTTACCAAATAGCAACCAGAACATTTAGATCCTCCTGAGAAAAGCTACGTCTCTATTTCTGTCATGACTGGCAGCAGGAGATACGAGGCATTTACAGAAGGAGGGTGGAGTGCGGTCACCGCTGAATCAGACTATTGACCTATTCTTGCCAACCACTTCAGGGCTTGGTGCAGGGAATTTTTCATCCCTTCAGCATGCGCTCACCACTGAGCTGTGCAAGTAACAGGGTGCAGGTTTCCCAGAGGTTGTATGGAGGGATCAGGAAGCAGTCCTTTCCTGGAGGACCAGGACAAAGAAAGACCAAGGGAAGGCCCCGGAGGCTCAAGCAGAAGTGGATCCCAGCTCATAGCTCCACTGCTGTATCACGCTGCTGCCTCTTGTCCCATCAGAGAGGACAGGATCAGAACCCCAAAGTTAATGAGATTTTAGCTCAGAGACAATTAACAAGTTTACCTACCAGATCATTCCCTTCCCAGGAAAACTACCCAAAGGGGCCTCTTTCCTCTCCCTTAGCCCTTTCACGTGCCATACAGCTAGGCAGCTCTGGCACTGCTTGTGGTGCCTGGTCTGCTTCTGTGCTGCTTTGAAGATGTATGTGCTTACAGATGTGTTTATAACTACACCCAGCCACGTACATGAGGAGGCAACATGCTCCAGTGAGTAGGACCTCACGCTGGATATATAGGGAAATGAGGTTTGTACTTCTCTGTGTCATATGTAATGGCTTGTTGAAGTCTCAGATGTTCACTGTATCTCCAAGATATTAATTTTCACTACCAGCATAATGTGAACAAGTAGAATTCCTTACAGAATGATCTGAGATCCTCTGATCAAGAGCATTAAGTGTTATTGTCATATAGTCAACTGAAGTAGAGGCAGTAGCTGTATGATTAGTTATATTTATGGCACAGTCCTTATCATCACTCATTTCACGTGTGCTCTTCTCACCAATCCATATTTACTGCTTGGAACATTGTAGGCCCTTATACAGCCTCATAAATCCTACCCAATTTTAATTCAAGATGGGCAACGTTATGTCTTAAGCTAGCACCTGAGCTAAGATCTAGCAAAGCTAACTACAACAACTTGCATCTGATGGAGAACATATAATGCACACGCTGCTGAATATTTATGTGCTGTGAAAAAGTACAATATTCAGTAAACAAAGTAAAAACCTGGAACCAAAGCTACGTGAAAGTTTGTATGCATAGTTTACAGCTTTTTAATTGACTACTTCATCAGTAAGCTAGAATAATTCAAAATATCCCAGTCCAGGTGCCAGAAATTGCCTTTCACAATTTGTATCAGACTTTGTACTCAACCGGGCCAGATAACAATGACTTCCAATGTTATTTTAAAACTGTTATGGACAGATATTTCTAACCTCCTTTTTCCTTTTGCAGGTGTTGGGCTCAGGGTAACTAAGGATCCTGAATTCACAGACAGTAGGATAAATGTATAACTAAATATTGCAGTGAAAGCTTCCAGAAACAATATTATTTTCTGGCAGTTACATATTATTAAAAATACATTAAGGCATAGGGGAAGAGGCTATTGATACTCGCTAGAGGTGATCTCATGGGTATAATGGAGGTCACGCCAAGTCATGACAAGAAATTGCAAAACAATATCCAGCCTAATTTCTCCAGTACAGACTGTGCTGAACTCTCACCATTCCCCACCTGTCCTCCTGAAATGTCTTGTTTCGCCATGTCACTTGCCACCAAGTAGCCCTGAGGTCTTATAACAGAGAGACTTTCTCTACCCAAAGGCTCAGTGGCTTTCACAGCTCTGTGGTGGGAAGCGGTGAGAGAAGAGATCAGTAAGAAAACAGCTGAGCTCTGAAGTCTCATTTTCCTCCGACCCTTCCAGGGAGTAGGACCCACTGCCCAGAAGTCCCGTCACACTGCTCTCCAGCCATACCTCCCTGTTTACTCTGGAATAACATTAGACTCTTAAACAGACCCATGCTGCCTCTTTCAGGCAGCTTAGTCCTCTCTGCCTACACGTGGGGCATATTCGTGAGCCAAAAAAACCCCAAGCTTGGGGTAGATCTATAGATCCCAGCCTTCTGAATGTGGATCCAGGCACCCCAGCCCTGCAGGCTGGGATTTCTACCAGAGCAAGGAAGCCTTGGCTGCCCCCAGTTATCACATGAAGAAAAGGAACTTCCCCCCAAGACTGACCAAAAGACTCTTTCTCTGTAGCAAAGAAAGGATCAGTTGATCCTTTCAGACAAGCATCTTCTCATCCAGGAGATTTTGTTTCTGAGCATCTCCTGGTTTAGACACACAATAAGTACTTTCACCACTGTTTGCACTGTTCTTGAGTGGGGACAGCTTGATGTCAGCCCTCTTGTAGGTGACCCATCTTTTCTCCATGGCTACTCAGCTCATCTGAGCAGTCTCTCCCCGTGTCTATGGACAATGCCTGTCAGCCCATTTCTTCTCTATGACCCAAGCCCTGTCTGGTACTCTTACCACATCCTGCAAATCCCACCATACTCCTAAACCTTACCCATTTTACTGATCTTATTGTGAGCTCCTGAGCAGAAGCTGCCACCTATGCCCAGCTGCAACATCCTTTTGCAATGCAGGGAAACCCAGGGACTGGCCAGCATTGCTGAAAGTCATTTTTATTCAGGTCAGGTGAACTTTGTGAGTCTGTGTTTAGGATAAATAGCTCACAAGCCAACTCAGACTTGCAGAGTACATTTTAAAAATCATCATGAGCCCTATTTTAAAACAGAGTGAGAAGGGAGAGTATTTTTCATTGAAAACCCCAAAACTTTGCATTGACTGCTCTCTTATTAAGGAATTTAAGATGCTCTGAGGTTCTGACTTCTGGGAAGTAGCAACTAGGATGTTCCGGGATACATTTCAGTGCTGGATACATTTGGTTCCTTTCTTTCTTGGATGCCTTTGCTTCTTCCCTGATAACAAAAGCTTTCCATCGGAGGCATTTTATCCAATTTATCCTTTTGTCTCTTCCACCAACAAAAAGGACAAAAAAAAAGTCTAAGAGAACATCGTGACTGGGCTGCTGTCCCAGGCTGGCAGTCCCTAGCTCTGATGTTTCAGGCAACAAGGAGATTTTCAGGAAGTTATTTCTAGAGGAGATCCTCAATCTGTAGTCCTCACCACATGTACATTTCCTCCAGTGCTTTACAGGTGCCACCAGTGCCTTCATAGAAGTAAGAGTAGTAAGATTTGAGATCAATGGCCCTAGTTCCACAAGCTATACCAATGCACTGCTCTGTGTCCTCTCACCACATCACATCCAAAAGGATTTAGTTATGTGAATTCACTGGTGATACAGATGGGGAAGCAACAACAGCTCTGGTGGGCTCCTATGAGCTACCTTTAGGACCAGCAGCAGCAAAGACCTTGGTGTAGGTAGAAAATCTGCCTAGGAATCCAAGCAAGCATTAGGGTAGCTGGAATTGAGTCCTGTTGCCAAGACTACACTGGCATTCGTACCCAACCCAACCAGTCTGGCACCAAGCACTTTGTTGCTAAAAGCTCTGGTTACGCCACACTACAGAAATGGCCACCCAGCACAGATCCCCTGGCCAAGGGCTGTACTGCATGGACTGGATCACGGCGTGCCTGTCCATCAGCTGAAGTCAGGTCACAGTGAGCAGATGGGCAAGGCAGAGCAGAAGAAAAGAAATACCTGTGTTTTACAAGTAAGGGAACTGAGCCACAGGGGACATAGGCAGTTAGTGTGTGATCCTATGGGAATGCTGAGGTAGAACTAGGGATCGAGCAAGTTCTCCAGAGTCCAAAGACAGGGCCCCAGTAGTGGTGTCAGCCCTACACACATGCACACATACAAACACACACAGCCTCTCTGGCTTCTGCCCCGTGGGAAGCAAGAAATTTAATATTTATCTCTCAAAGACTCTTTCTTGGCAAATAAAATCATGAATATCTGTACAGCACTTTAAGAGCCTTGAACAGAAGGCTCCATCAAAGCACTGTATTAATAGTTTGTTTGTTTTTGAAAAACAGAACAGATGGACAAAATCTTGGAAAAGGGAAGAGAGAAACAAGATGTGATTCTATGTTGTAAAATCCCTTTCCCTCTTCCCGAAGTGACTAACACCCTCCACTTGGTGCTATTGTACGACAGGGATAAAAGGTAATGGGTTTGCTAGATTTTTTTTCTGGTATGTGTAGGCATCTCTTTATCAACCAAAGCTACAGACTGCCGACCCCACTCTCCACTGTTTTAATGAAAACCTGATGTAGAGTTGCCAATTGATAAGGCCATTTCTAGCCCTTATCTCCCTTGTTCTTGGGGAAGTGATGAGGCATTGTCAGGCACGGAGCGCCTCGATGTGGGATTGCAGAGGGCACCTCAAGGCAGCTCTCAACAGAAAGCTCTATAAAGATAGATTTCCACTGACAGATCATTCTGCACCACTCAAGATAGACTCAAACTGACATGCCTTTTCCTATGCTTCTCGGGGCCTTACTTGTTTCAGAGCACCTTCGTTGTACTCCTCCCTGCACGTGTTCCCAGAAAGCAAAGCCAATTTGTCCTGGGTTCATCACAGATTGGCTTTTAGAGCTGCAAAGAACCTGCAGCAAACTCCAGACGTGTCTTCACCTGCAAGCTGTCTTATGAAACAAGAAGAGCAAGCGATGGTCACTTAAAAGCACACAAGAGCAGGAACAGAGCTGAGTTTTCCTGCTTCCTTGTGCCTGTGCTTGCAGCGAGGCAGTCTCCCCTTTATGCTGGCACCAAGTATTCTCCTTAAGAAATAGATAAGCACTTTCCGTTCAACAGAATAGAGTCAGTTCAACAACAAGCAAACATCTTCACAGCTATTGAGGTAGCTTTCATTAATACCCACATAGCTCCAAAGCAATTTTTAAAGTCAGAAACCTGCTTCAGCCCCATCCAGCCCTTTAACAGGCAGGTGAGCTACATGGTAGGTACAAGACACGCATTCAGTTCCACAGGGAATTTTGAAGCATTACAGCATGGCATGGTTTCTAGTCAGAAAGGATTCACATTAAGATATCCTCCAGTAAAAGAAAATTCCAACCAGCTGTATTTTTTAATTACCAAGCATAACTCATATGTTTGTGTGTATTTACACATATGGTTATATGTAAGGCCACTGCAATTGAAGTTGAAAGGTTTCGTTAAAAATAATGTTAGATGGATGTTGCAAGAACCTTTTCCTGTATAATAGGAAAATTGAGATGTCAATGAATAAAAATATGACTTACAGCTTTTCAGTTCTTTCCAAACAGCTCAGCTGCACATGCAGAAAGCCAGTATAACTCCCCAAAATGGAAGGCAGCAGGAGATGGATGCAAATGCTCTTTTGCTAGCAAAGAGTACCACAGAGCTCCCGATGGCAGGAGTCCCGAGTCTGGGACTCCCCTTCGGCCACCAGTTTGGCACCCTCATATCCAGCCAGAGGCTGGAGCACAGCGTTGACTGGCTGACAGACAACCATCACTCCCATCTTTGTACAAGACATGGGATTTCTAGAAATCAGCAAGTTCTCGCTGCTGACTCAAGAAATTTGATCAGACATGGCTTGAGAGGGTGCAGCTGGGTCTGAATGGTTTTGCTATTGAATGTACTAGCTGGAGCACAGAACTAGATTTCCAGATGGAATAAGTCACCTGCCTTCACTGAAGCACATTAACTACCTTTGCATAAGGTTTAAGCACCACATCATCATAGGCAGAATTTGCCGGTCAGTGCCCAGCTACTCTAAAGATTAAGAGGAGGAGTGTTAGGTTCAGGCAGGAAGACCAGAACCACAGAGGTGCTCAAATTGGTGACAGTCAGAGCACCTGCATGTGTCTCAATGTGACAATAGCTGGTACTGGAAAGGGGTGTGCTCTACTGTCCATCCCATCCCTTACAACTCTTCCTGCCATCCCAGCACTAACACGCTGGAAAACAACTTGCAAAAGGAGCATCCCTGATCTCCGCAGGCTCTCGTGGGCATGCTGTGAAGAGCTTGGCATTGCCATTGTGAATCCCTTGGGAAAGGCAAAAGCATAACACCACTGCTGGCCACTTGGGAAGGAACTAAATGATTCAAACAGGGAAACACTGAAAATACATCAGCACGCCTCTGCACTTTGAGACCTTAGTTTGTTTACAAGCAGGAGGAGATGAACCGTGGTCCTTAGCTTCTTCCTGTCCCTCTGCAGTGAAAAGCATCGCAACCAGGGAGAGAAGTCCCTTCTGAATGAAAGAGACTGTTCCCTCTGATCCGGCCAAGGAGCTATCCTGGGAAAACAGACGTTCCTCCTCCGGCGGCTGGGAAAAGCGGTGCCGAGGCGCCAGGTGTTCAGCACCAGCGGGAAGGGGAAAGCACAGCCCGGGAGCGGCCACCGGGAAGCGGCGCTGCCACCAGGCAGAGGGCTGGGGCAGAGACCCGGTCACCGCCTCCCAGGGGTACGGACAGGGGACTGAAGGGAAACTCGGGTTGCTGGAAGCAAACGCATCCTAGGAGTTTAGTCAGGTTCATCTTAAGACTACTTCAGGTTGTTGGGTTTCGTTTTGACTTTGTAGTCTCAGTAGTTCTGCTGGGAACCGTTCTCCAGATGTTTTTCCTGGAGCAGCGCTGCCGAGGTCAGGACGGAGCAGGAGTGCTGCCTTGACCCCACGCTGCGTTTTAACACACAGAAGCAATGTTTATACAGAATAAAGCTCAAACTGCATGTGTGAAGTGATGCAAGGTGCAAGTCAACAGCAGATCTTCTGCCAAGGCAATGGAGCAAGAAAACAACTGAGTGGGTTGCATGCATGGCAAGGATGGGATGAGTGTCTCACATACAGCTAGTTACAGATCCACTTCTGTCCACACCAGGATCAAAGACTTTGTTATAACAAAGAGCTTTGTAAAACAGAGATGCAACGCCTGCTCCAGAGTGTTTGTGCTCTACATACAGGTCTCCAGAGATACTGTGATGTGAGGCCAGTTTTGCTGTGCAGGCTGGACTAAGTCACCCATCATCTGCATCAGCAAAGTGGGGATTGCTGTACTCTGAGAGCCTTGCATGAAGATCATCACTCAATACCAAACTCTTTGCAGTCCCATTTCACCATCTGATTTCTACAGCAGCCAGTGCTCTATATAGAAATGTCATTTGCTTCATCTTACAAATCCACTGATGAGCTGTTACAGGCCCAGATGTCAAGCTTTACAGCAAGGAAAAAAAAAAAAAAGGTATTTGTGGTAGTTTCGTATTTTGCTTACTATAAAAACAAAATAGGAATTTCTCTGTTAGAAATGCAAAGAGATCACTAAGCTAGTGGATGGATCTTCTTTAAATAGATTAAAAGGACTATCCATACCAGCAGAAAATAAATGTTTTGGTTCTTCTAATCGGCAGTAGGAAGGAGGGATGGGGAGAGCTCGGGTGCCGGCATGTCTGGAGGAAAGGATGGACATAGCCACTGCAGTGTCAGAGCTACACCACTGTCAGCCCTAGCCTCACAAAAATCATGGGCTAAGGTACTAGTAGAATTTAAAATAAAGGAAAATACAAATACCTTGCCCTGGCTGGTGTTGTAATCTTACCTGTGTGCTTTCCTTCAGCCACAGTAAGCATTAGAAAAGAAGCTTTAATAAAGAGATTGACCTCCTATATTCCAGGGGCAGGGTCCCTACAGGAGACAGAAGAGGGATGATAAAATGGCAGGAGCTGTGCGTGCTGGGAGATAATCTTACTTCACTTGCTCTACCAACTGCCAAGGGACAAGAAAAGCCACAATTAATTATGATCATATTTTTTGAAAACTTATTGCTTTGAGATTTCACTGTTAGTAAAGGAGCCAAGGTTTTTGTTTTTAGAGTATGGCTTTTGTTTTGACATTGCCCAGTCCTGAACACTTGAAATCACCTCTGTAACAGGGGATGTAGCAGGGTGTGTGCTGGGGGTTCTCTGCCATAGGTCCAGCCCGTCCTCCCCAGGTGTCATGCCAAATCTCTGAGCAGACATTTTCATTTTCCCTGCACAGTCCAAGCATATGCAAAGGGGTGGGAAACAACCTCCTGCTGCTTCTACAACTAAGCACAATGATATAAAAACCTCATTCTCTCTCCTTTTATGTTGCCCATAAAGCTCCAAATGTTGCTCTTAAATGGAGTCCCCCTCATGCATATAATTGAGTGATTTCTCAGCCACCTGCATTATGATATTACTGGGCCAAATGTTGCCCGTTTCCTACGTTAAAGCACTTTTTGCTGAGTTTTCAGCTGCTGCTATGCATGAATTTTCCAGAGCCAGAGCAAGCACAGACAGCAAGCAGTGTGGGACAATTAATATTTCCAGTTAACTTCATTAACTTCCGTTGTGCATCAAGTAGAGAAGAATATAAGATTCAGATTGACATCACTTGCTGCTTTCTTAACAACCCTGAAAATCCTGTGTGCTCTCCTTTTCTGAGAACCTACATACAGAAATAAAAACCCAACAGATCCAGAGTTAATTCATTAGCACCACGCTTGAGTGAATTCAACAGCTCCCTGACAGCGATGCGTAGGAAGACTGGCTTCCTCTTGCTCCTGCCAAGCTGGATTTGCTGATGTCTAATAATGCAGCTGAGCTCATTTTGCAACCTTAGCTGTAGTAGGATTTCCTCTTCCTTCAGAAGACAGGTTACAAATCCAGGTAGAAAGTAAAAGAGTCCTTTACTTCATTTTTTGTGTTATTTTACTTCATTTATGCATATTTTCATTGATTGCTTATTAAAACATCACATGAGCATCACTGTCCACCTTTTAAAGATGTTAGGAAGACAGAAGAAAATCACAGCAATTTCTGTTCTACAAATGGGAAAACTGAGGCACCAAATGGTCACTTGCACAGATCACCGGGGGCAGCTTCAGTTTTTCCCAGTTTGATGCTCTAATGTACCAATAGCAGCATTGTCTGATACTCGGGGAAAATGGAATACAGTTATGACAGTCTGAGATCTGTGATGAGACTACCTTTTTTCTGTTGAACATAATTCTTGGAGAAACAGTAAGGTGCAAGTATGGAGAGAAAGCGGGAGTTCCTCTTAGATCATTAAAACTGAAAGCCGTATTAAAAATAATTTTTGCAGCATTTCTCATAAGGACATGGATTTAAGTTCAAAGCCTGCTGTTAGTTACCAAATTGTTTCTCAGGGCAAAACAACCAAGAACAATAAGAACCACAAAGAACAATTAAAGCAAGAAGACTCTCCCCCTTCATATATGGCTGTGCTACCTCTGAGACAGACAACNCCCACCACCAAAAAAAACCCACAAAACTCTTGAAGCCTGCATGCAACAGCTCATGCATCACTGCCACCCCATGCTGACCACTCACTCCTGCTCTGTCCCTGATAAACACTTTGGTTTGCATAGACACTGAAGAATGGGGGTCTGTCTTCCCGCAGTCTCCAGCTGGAGTGTATTTCCCACCATAAAACGCCGTCAGCGCAGGGATCCTCCATGGGGAAAAGGCCAGAGGGTTTCAGGAAAGACTGGGATTCACCCATGAGCCTGCCTAAAAGGAGGCTGCAACACCCAGCCTTGCCCCCCGCCCCCCAAGCCCCTACTGCTTTTCCACAGGGAAAATATTTTTGATCTGAAACATTCCAGTTTATTTTCTACCAACAATCAGCTTTTGGAGCAGATAATTTTTTTTTAATCTGCTCTGTCTAGCTGCATTTTTATACTTCATCAGACTTAGCAAAGCCCCCCTCAGTACATCATAACCGTGCATTAGATAATTATCTAGCTGTACTCATATTTTGCTGTCTTCCTGGCTAGTTCAAATGGATGTTTTGATTCCTGGCAAATTCACAAATTAGGTGGCAAGGGGTAAATATGCAGTACTTAACATGCAAAGCAAAAATCAAGGACATGTTGATCTTTGTTTGGCTTTGCATTGTTCAGTGTAAACAACATCCTGCAACTTCCATAAGGGAAAGCTAAAAATGAAAAAGTATGACCCTTTTTTTTTGTCCAGTGGAGCTTTTGTGCCTCCCTGTGCTAGGGTTTAACCCCTTCCTGCTGCTATGGAGGCAATTTCTTCCATGTTCAGTAAGGTTTATGGCAAGAGCTATCACCCTATCCAAAATGTCCTAGTCGCTTTTTTTCTGGAGAGATAGAGCGCACATTACAAGAAGTGAAAAAGATCCAGTAATCCTGCCTTATCCTCTGCCTGGTGATGCTGAATTACATCCTATAATCTGTCTTCCAGGGCAGAGCCTATTATTTGAGAAGACGGGACACTGCACAGATGCTACAAGTTTTTGTGACCCAGCCTGCGCACTGCCCTGGATGTCATGAATTAATTGGCCGCTACAGACAGTTTATTCCATTCCCTCCTGGAAATTGCTACCCAAGTCCTGCATGATCAGTACCTGCTGCTTCTTAAGATGGTGCAAGCTGTCTGTGAAAGGCTGGTTAAGCACTCAAATGCACACAGTACCTGTAGCTGACACTGGTCAGGGGTAGCTGAATTCGGTCCTGGAGCACCCATTCTCTACGCATTTTTATCCTGCCCAACTTAATTAAGGAAACTCACTGAAAACTTTGACAGCTTTTCACCTCAACTTGGGATAGTGATTTCTGCAGCCTAATATATACCCCTCCACTAAACACTGAATCTGTTTTGATTTTGGATAGAAATATGGTAGAGAAACAGCCCTTCCACAAATAAAAGTGATTTGCTCCAGCTTCATTTTCGGGAGACTAACAAAGCACAGCAGACACTTTCTGCTGTAACTCTCTGGCTATAGCTCTAATCCCCCATCTGGGAAACAGAGCAGCATCAGTCCCAGCTTTGGTAGGAGGTGCCAGTGAAGGCAGCTACTGGTTCAACCCCAGCAGAGCCATGTCAGGAAGGGGCAGTGAGGGGCCTGTGCTTGGCAAGAGAAGGGAGCAGGAGACACCAGTAGTAAGATCCTTGAGGGACAGAAGGTTATTTGGACATAAGATCCTGTTAGATGACTAATAGAAAAAAGGCCCCCAAAGGTGTATTTTTTTTATTTATTCTGTGATGACCCACAAGACCTGGAAACCAGAAACGATTCCTTCCACCAGAAAATGCAGTGAGGACAAGTGGAACAGGAGCACAGCAAAGGGAAGAGCAACCAAGGGAGATAAGAAGGTATAAGAGTGAAGAGGGCAGGGGAGTTATGCATGGCATAGCACCCAGGGTGCGACGACCAAGCACATCTGAAGATGAAGAGCTAACTCTTGCTGTCCTTTCTCCCCACGATAAGGATCAGGGCTGAGCAGAAACACGTGACATGGGTCACATTCATGGCAGAGGCTGCAGAGGATGGCAGGGGAACAGAAAGCCGCAAGTGTACACGAGGGCAGCCAGAATTTGGCACCAGGAGCCATCCCAGATAAGGAAATGCTGTTTGCAACCAGCAAACAAAGGCAAGAGCTGGCAGCCAGTGCTGCCTGTTCATTCTATCTCCTCACCCTTCATACGGGGTTTGCGGGAAGCAGGAATGCTCCCTGCAGCCTTCATGCCACTTTCCTTGGAACAAAGTATTGGGGCACCCAGGAGAGTGAACAGGGAAAGCAGCCATTTACTGGTAGTGTTATCTGCACCAAGATTTTGTACCTAGCTGGGCTGGGCAAACAGGCACCAAGGGCCCAAGACAGTTGTTGCCTGGAACTTTTTAATTAAGGGAAAATAAGGTTGATGTGTGCAACACAGCTTCTGAGCAAAGGAATCACAAGCACTTGCTCCAGCCCTGCCCACCCTTCTCCTACCACACTGGCCAGGATTGTCTTGGCACAGTCACCTGATGGACCCTGACACATCATGGTTTAGAGAATAAAGGTAAAAAAAGGAAGGAAAAGGAAAGGAATTAAATTTTTCAAGTGGGAAATAGAGCCACAGCACCACATGTTACTCCAGTGTACAGCAGCCAGTTTAGCTTCTAGAGTGATGCTCACTTGTACCATGGCCTGATGCTTTCTGAGAAATAAGCCTTATTTAGGTGAGACTTTCAGCTCCCTGGGAAGGGGTGCATGTAATTACTGAGTTTTGCTCTTTATCCACACAACATGCCAGAGATTACAGCAAGCTGGAGGTAAAGCCAGACCTGGCCCCTGTTTATGCCACGCTCACTAGATTGATTCCCTTTTCTTAGGGTGACAAACCTAAAGGATCTAGTGGAATTGAAACAGTGAATCACCAGACATAATCCAAACCCTAAAGCATTTAGAACAACTATAGGCGTCACTTTTATACTTTAGTACTAAAACTGTCCAGCCCCACTGCGCCCAGCTCCATCCCACACCATAGTTGTCAGGGGCCGGCTCACTCCCACAGCACGAGCAAGGCTGCCAAGAGCCTCACTGGAAGCCAGTCCTTGAGCTGCACTGGGCAGGTTCCTGCTGAGCTGCCTCAGCTTCTGCATGTAGGGCCAGAAACCTCCTGAGGATTAACACTGTGGACAGGAGGAACAATATGAAGATGAGAGGTCTAGCCCGCACTGGCAGCTTGTTTCCTCCCCCACCCCTAAACTCTGATTTGGTTTAACTACCAGATTTGTGCCTTAACCACAACCACCAGATGCACCTCAGATGAAACCCAGACCCTCACACAGTTTCCCAGCAGAACTTCCTTCCAGCTCAGACACCACCTCACTCAGCAAGTCCCTGGTCACCTGGTGTAGGTAACATGAAATTACAGTTATTGCAATTCTCCTGTTCTTTCATGGCCGTCTAAATCTAGGCTACTGCGAGTTAATAGCTTCAATGCATCCTCATGCTGCATCCTTTGCCCCCTGGCAACTCGTGGTTGTACACCTTCCTTGCAGGCTTTTTTTACCTCACCACTAGCCCTGCAGTAAGGGGACCTGTCTCCTGCCCAGCAAGCCCCCAGCAGTGACTGTGCCCCATCCCTCCCTCCATTCTGCCCACAGCCATCATCTCCTTCCCTCTCAGCCTGCTGTTCTCTCACCAGCCCAGGACAATTCACTGGCCCATGTGAGATTTGGTGCAGTCTTCTGCAGCAAGAGCCCGAGGCACAGGAGTTTATCCTCTAGCAGCACCCTACCAGTCTCAGCCCATCTCCCAGTGAACAGCAGTTCCCACCTGCTAGGCAGCCTACTCCCCTCTGTTTTGGCAGTGTTATCAGAAAAGCACCCAAGCCTAAATAAGTGCAAGCATTAAGATACAAGTGTCAAGATATATACAGTACATAATATATCCTTTGTGGGAGAAAGCAGCCTGGTTTCCAAACACACACATGCATCTCCCAGGAGAAGCTGGGAGACACCCAGGTTTCATTCTTTTTCTGCCTCATTTTTCTTCACCCTAGTGAAGGGCCCAGCCGATTTCTGTCATTTGCCTTTGTTTGTGGCAGTGGGTAACACCAGCCCTTAGCAGAGGGTTGAGGAAAGCACAGTTACTACCTTCCCCCCATCACATCTTATCCTCTGCCTTCCTTTTCGGGACTCACTATGGTATTGCGTCCTGCCCTGGCGTGGGCGGCTGCCTGCAGATGCCACTGCCATCCAGATAGTCAGCAATTATTGCTATGACAGTCTCTGAACGTCTCTACCCAGAGGAAAATTTGGGGTATTTATTAGGCTATGGTGGTTTCTGAGAGCACAAACTGGGATTGCGGTCCCTCATCCCCATGGTCCAGAGAGGAGGAGAAAAGAAGTCCCTTGCACCTGTCAGCGAGCCTTATTTTCAGCAAAGAGCTGTATTTTATTTTCCTTCCTTTTTTTTTTTTTTAACAGCTCAGTAGATCATGTCAGCAGACAACAATGTGCTCACTCCACAAGACACAGAATTTGACAGGCAAAACAACCTGCCAGTTACTTATCATTAGTGCAAATGACTGATTTTTCGGTTCACTGGCAGTTCAGAATAATCTGAAGGTTTTATTCTGAGTCAAACTGAAGATTTTTTTTTCACAACTTTCAGCTCACCTTGATATTTCACATTTCTGCTCCAAACTCTTTAAAAAAACCCCTTTTTATTCTCTTTTAAAAACTGCATAAAAGGGAATGCTTCATCTGATCCAAAACTATATAGTTTAACTTCCAGCTAAAAAAGGGGGGATTCAATAGCAGATATTCCTCCTAGTAAAGAGGAAATTCTGGTCAGTTGAAACCCTAGATTTTCCTTGGACAAAACTCTTTAATGAAAATTTTGGAACAGCCTTAGCCTCCTGCCCCCATCAGGCCACCAAGATCATCACCCACATCTATTTTTTGTAGGTGCAGAGATCACAAGTCAAAAGGGAAAAGGCTGCTTATTTCCCATCACTCTTCTCCCTCACTCCCAACAGCGTCCCCAAGACCTTTTGCACATCAGAAGAATCCCATTCTGCCTCATCCCTGACTATTTCAGCCATCCAGAGTGAGCCTCATGCCATCCACTGGCTTGGAAATAAAAACACATTGGAAGAATCAACCAAGGGAACAAAAAAGAAAAAGCACAGTAGGTGTGCAGGCCAACACTGCAGGTGCTTCTGCAATTGAGTCTTGGCTCAGGGCAGTAAGTATTAGTGACTTTTAATTTCCTCTGTCCCCAGGCATCCTGGATAATATCACTCAGATAGCACTGATTCAACCCCTGACCTGGCAGACAGCGCTGGGTGTCCCACCACGCTCCATTGAGTACAGCAAGCTTTGCAGAAGCCTGCTAAGCCACTAGGCTAGTTTGGCAAGTCATTTAATAACACTGAACATGCTTTTCCCCTACAACTTTGCAAGGAGGAGAGGAATCTACTGCCAGGGGATTAAAGACGCCCAAACAAATTTTAAACACAAATTGAATTTTTTAATTGCACTGGAGTGCTAAAGCATATTCAGATCTTGACCTCTAATCAGATCAGAAAGGAGAAGTAGGAAGTCAGTTGGCTCTGGAGATTTGTAGGGGGCCACAGGTGCCTTTAATAACCAATTCTGCAAGTTATTAGCTTGGTTAGGGATGGGAATAGACTAAAGATCATACCAAGGAGTTGAAGTTTTAGTCCAGCTTGCTTTGAAACATGAGCTAATATCACAGGAATATCACAACTGGAACAGGAGGTTGGAAAGACTCAGCAATTAATACATTTAATCTCTTGCTATTGCAAACCTTCTCTTCTTGTAATTGTGACAATTTTTTTGATGTTTGTCAAGCCACATCCTTAGGCAGGACTTTGTTATTTGTGGCTCCTACCGGGAAGCAATTTCAAAATCTGAACATTAGAAACTTTCTCCTAATTAACAGCCCAAGACTCTGTGGTTAGCAAACAACATTCTCCTTTAGCTCTAGCAGCTATTCTGCTCACCTCTTTAGGAGCAACCCACCAAGAGGGTCCAGACCTGAAAGACAGCAAGGATAGTTGATGCCTATCAACCAGCTGTTGGTTACTCTGAAAAAAGTGCCGAATCATTACTTGATCTCCAGCTGCCCAGAGCAGCACATTCTGCTGTAGTTTGCCACAGTGATCTGGAAAACCAACGTATGGTTACATGGTTATGGTACCAGTGGTTACAGCAGTGCCACTACTGTTCAGAGCAAGGACAGGATTTAGTGCCAAGGCAGAGTGGGCTTCACAGGTCTCACGGGCTAACTGCTCAAGCAGCCAGAAGCTGAGTTGTCCCAGGCAGGCAGCTGCACTGCCACCCTGCACTGCCTTCTGTCTCGTTCCTTGTTCTCTGCCATGGCTGCACATTTCCAAAGGTGTCAAATGGAGCTGAACCAAGCCAAGAGTTTGCAAGTAGCTTACTGGAGCTGCTTTGAGAATTGCAGACTCCAGGCAGAATTTCAGATCCGCGTCTCAGGTTCAGTACTTCACTGAAGGATCAACAAGAACATCTTTGTGCATGTCTAAGAGTCACCAAGTTGCAAAGTCCTTAAGCATTTGGCTGCTACTGAGAATCCTACTCTGATGTTTATTCAAGTCATGACCTGAACACCCACAGCTCCGATTTGCAGACAACAGGAACCAGGAACAGTTGGCATTTTTGAGCATCTTCGATCTGTTAACTGACATTTTCTGAAGATGAAAAGCTTTTGGGTTGGCTGCCCAGGAGAGAAAGCCCCCTGCCCCCCAGCCAGCTCCTGCCTAGGCCTTGGCAGTGGGCCCAGACAATGTCAACAAGCCTTGAGCCTGACTTACAGCACCATCCGAGACAGTGAAGAAAGCAGAAACTCCCATGACACCATTCACATTCAGGTTTTGTTGATGAAACTACTAGTCGTTAGTGCCAAAAACAGCGGAGATTTTTATTTTTACCATGTGGGCTTCAAAATTGACGTCAACAAGCAGAGGAGCATCTTCCACATAGCTCCTGAAAACACCCCCGTGCCACAAGCCTACCCCTCACACCCATCTGGCAGCAGGCTGGCCCATAGCAAGGCACAGCTTCCTCCTCATTTCATCCTCCTCCAACACTCCCATTTACGTTTTGTCCACTTGTTGCATCCTGTCTAATTCCTGTTCAGGCGTTCGTCAGGGAGAGGGAAGGTTGTTTTTGCTACTTGCCTGTGCTGCACCCAAAGTAATAAGCCCAGAACCTTTATGTGATCTCCTACCTGACACTCTGATTGAAGCTGGGACTACAAGGAAGATTTTCCTTTCTTCCCCCTTCACAACCAAGTGGAAAACACACAATTTTAGCAAAACAAAGATAATTGGGAAATGTACTTCAGTATCTGTCCAGAACATTTAATTTGACAAGTAAAATTCTAGGCTTGGAGTTATTTAACTTTGCACTCCCCCTTTCCACACTTTGGAAGTTCTGCACATAGAAAATATCCTTTTGAAACAGAAGTCAAAATGCTGTCTGCAAGCTATGGGAAAATGTTTGATGTTAATATCCCTATTCTTCCCTTGACCAAAACTCAAATCTATTTGACACTAAGGAGCAAATAGGCTGGGCCTTACATAAGTTACACGGTTCTGGGGCAAATTTACTGCTCATTCAAACTCTAACCAGTTCTCCATGCAAAGCAATACAACCACAACTTCAAGTCATTTGTGACCTTGGCCTTATTCAAAACAAATTAGAGCCTAATGCTTACAGAGTCCAACTCCTAATCCCCAAGCATCCAAAACCTCACTTTGTTTGCTCAGTCTTAAAAAAATAAGGGTTTTCCTTTCTTCCCTGCCCACCCCCCCAAAAAAAAAGAAACCCTTCCTGCCTTTGGACATGCTGACATTGTGTGTGTCCTTGAGCATGTTCAAAAGCAAGACAGAATGTTCCTTTCTCATTACATGGCTTGGCTTATCAGCCCAGGAAAGGTTTGGATTTCAGGTGTGGCTCCGTGCCAGGTGCGACAGACCACTCACCATTCCCACAGCACAGAGGCAGGGCTACGAAGCATGTATAAGCTTACACTTTATCACAAGCACCAGAAAACCATGCTCTCACCTGCTGATCCTCATAGACAAGCAAACAGCCCCAGATGATGGATCAGGAGGAATTAAATTATATTTAACAGGTTGATTGAGATACATCATGTGCTTTGCCCACTGAAAGCAGGACTAAATTCTCAGCTATATTTCAATTTCACTATTCTATGGCCAAAATCTGTAGAGAAGAAGGGCTGATCAAACTGGGGCAAGATGTTTTTTCTTCTTCTAATGTATTATCAAGATCATTAATGCAGAGACTTAACCTCCTAAAGTGGACTGGAAATTGTTTACAAGTGAAGGACCAACAAGGAAATAGTTCCTAGACAGAGCGATGAGCTGGTGTGCTAGAAAATGCCACTGCAGAGACAGGCTGCATCCTAGGCTACCCATAAAAACGTGACCACTTTGAATCCATTGAGGTGTCCTGTTACTGCACACCAGCAGCAAGACAAACTAGTAAGCCGGCTTCCACCTATTAATTTGGAAACTGCATACTGTATTTACATATAAATGTAAAATGATCTACATGTGAACCGTTTTCCTTTATGTCTCATAATGAAAATGGACTCCATATGCTGTCTGGATGCTCAGCAAACCCTAGTAGACCTTCTACCATTCTTTCTCATGCTACTTTTCGTTCACCTAATACCTTACATCATTACTCAGAGGTTACTAGTAGGATCATTCAGAATACACATCTCCAGCAGCATTTGTAGTGAACAGTCCACATCTCTCTTCCACCAGTGAATCATTAGAAACCACGCTCTAGTGTTCTTCAGTTACCCAAACAGATGCCCCTTTGGCTGGCTAAAGTAGCCACACCAGCTTTTGCTTGTCAGCGATTGGGAAGTGGTACCATTGGCCAAGGGGCCACCTCTTTGTCCTAACAGACCAACTCTTGCAGAAAGGAAGGAGGGCTGAAGGTAGGAAGGGGAAGTTCCTCCAGAGATGCAGTGCAAATAAGGAGACTGCAAGCTTTGAGATGGCAGTGCTGCCAGTGGTCACTTATCCAAGTTCCTAGTAAGCCTTGCATTTATTTAAGTTAGGTGTCTCTACCCTGAAGAAGCTGCGAACTTTTGCAGACTCTAGGTAGGTAATCCCCAAGCAGGTAGTTTTGGCTAGTTAATTACGCCCTGCAGCTCCTTTTCACTCCAACTGAATTCATAGCCCTGAATTTGCAGAATGAATTGATTTCCCCAATTCATAGCCTGGACAAGGCTCTTACAACAGGGGAAGTTGCCAGTTCAGCAAGACCTTCAGGATTTGCCAATGTTTTCTCAGGAGGTGGTCCTGAGCACTCAGATGGTTACCTAGTCCGTTCCCACATCCTGGGGCAGGTTCAGCACTCCTAAAACCCTTCCTCAATTCAAACCATTCAGGAGATACAAGACCTTGAGTCACTTCTTATACAGTAGGTACTGATGTGGCTGTCCTGATCTTAGGAGCAGAGTATCTTGTAGTCTTAGAGGTGTTTACCATCACAATAATCCCCCAAGTTAGGGCAGCGTTGCTATTTCCATTGTACTGCAAGGGAACTGAGTCACAGCACTGATGTAACTTGCCTGAGGCAGAAGATGAAGTCTAGGGCAAAACAGGGAGCTGAGCACGAGTCCCTCAAATTCCTGGCAGGCAGTCTAAGCCCAGGCCATCCCAATGGCCAGTCACATTTGTGAAAACATCTGGCAGGGCTTTAGATGGAGTGTCTAAGATTTTCACTTGCTTGAGCATGCATGGAAATGCCAGCCATACCTATTTGGGTGAATCTGCTGCAGCAGGATGGGATGCCATTGCATCACAGCCCAATAACATTGTGCAAAACCCTCAGGAAGAGAACCTGGTGCTAGGCACGGGATCACCAGGCGAACTGTGGGCAGCCAAGGAACCTCCAGCACAAGCAGCATCATGCAGCACCTGATCCAAAGCCCAACAGCAGCCATTGTCTCCAGCATGCTTTGAACACACTTGTTCAAGTGATCACTCAACACCAGAGGTATTTGAGAGAGATCTGCTTTCGCTTGTGCTCATGTCCAGCTGGCAAGAGATAACTATTAGACTTTTGCAGTGCCCTGCACACATTCCAAATCAAGCAATCCAGAGCTTAAAGGCATAAATCATAGCACAATGTTTTCTCTTCCAAGATGCAGCTTAGGTCTTTTAAAATCCAACTTCAACATAATGCTCAATTGAAGGCGCAAAAGCCACTTAAAAACTGAACTTTACTAGCAATGCTTCTTGAGACTTTGAGATGCCCCCATCTCCTCAGAGAGCAGTCAAGAGATGTCAATGCTCCCTCCATCTCTGGCTGACTCTGTATCTTGGGGCTTTGTTTCCTCATGACAGTGGTGAACACTAGGAAAATCCTGTTGAAAGCGATGGAAGGCATTGAGTACACTTGGGCTCAGCTCTCCAGCAGGGTACCAGCCACTAGGCACCAGGGTGGGCTATGATAGCTTTCACTTTTTATTTTACAAAGATAAAAACCCTGCCTGGAGTTTGTTCAGCTGGAAGATGAATGGAGTCACTGCACAAAACCCACCCACCACTGGCAGCAGCAGAGATAAAAGTTTCTAGAATTTGATTGCACCCATTATTAAAACTTATCTTTAACCATCTCTGTCTATTGATTTCTAGCCAACTATTAACTAGCAATGACCTTAGTGGCTTGAAATAACTGGGGAAGTCAAGTAAACAAAGGGGAACCCAGCTGTATACAAAGAACCAAGATATTTACAGAGACCCTCTTTGCTTCTGCTCATTGCAATAAACTTGCACTGAGTATTTTTCCATTTAAACATCTGAGTCAACGATCCAAGAAGCTGAGGGCGTGGACAAGCAACTGAGTATACAGAGGAGCAGAAGGAAGGAATAGGAGCTATTGTAATTGTGTCTAGAGCCTTGAATTACCGTAATCTCAGGCAAAGTCAGAAGACAAATATTCAGGTTTTAGGAGCTTAGCTCCACTGGCTGTAAGCCTTCATGTATATGAAGCAGAAGCATTAATTACACACAGGTCAATTTGATTTTCTCAGGATGTACCACTATACCATATCTAGTGCCAAAGAAAGACACTTTGTGTTGTTTAAGAACCTAATGAAAATGAGCAATAGGAGTTCTTCTAGAATGAGAAACAAAGTATTTCATAATACACCTATATTTTATCATGCACACTGTTCCAGGCCTCATCATTCCTCTTTTCATGATTTAAGAATTTACACCCTAGGTCCTTTCACTCCGCCAGCACAACTACCCTAGTGTCCCCCACATTTCCCCTCATACATGGCTCTGAGAACCCCTCTGTCATCACCACAACCTACCCCTTTTCCAGCCCAGTACCAATGGCATCCTTAAAACCTTCCCCCTTCACAATACCATCAGCTCCTTCCCATGTCCTGTAACAGTCATCTGGGAAAGCAGCAGCATTTGCTATGGCTTGTTTCAGAATATTTGTGCTCCAACTGGACAGTCATCCCGCCAACCAAACAGTACCTATAACTTTTGAAAATTCCCAGAGTGTTGTATACATATTTTGCCTGATCAGTGATTTTTCAATAAGCTTTTAGTAATAAGATTATTTGGGTTTCTGCTTCCCTCTTTGGATTGGCTGAAGATGGTCAATAGGGTCTAAAATTTTTTAAGGAATACAATAAAGATACCAGTATTACTATTTTGGCCATAATTAACATTCTTACACACCATGTTCTGCACTACCTTTTTGGCCTTGCTTAGAATTATGGTCCCAGCAGTAGCTCCTGAGAAAGTCTCTCAAAATCTTGGAAAAATATTGCCAGTGTGTAAGCCTGTTGGTTTAAATCCCATCCTGGATCCAGTAGCCAATCTGTGTATGAGAGGAAAGTTAAACGTGTCCAAAATAGGGCCAATTGAGGTGACCGTACAGATCCAGGTGGGAAATTCCAGACAGAAGTTGTGACATCCATTGAGTTTTGAAAGTTAAATGTGGGTCTGTTTCTCCTTAAAGGAGAACAGAGATGGGGGCATTCACATATCCAAGTTCACAAAGGGCATAGTCAGCTGTAGTGGAGGAAGAAAAGCCAACACCTCTTTAGTCATAGCCCCACACTACCGAAGAAGCTCTTGCAAAATTCTGGTGCTTCCAGTTTGTGGGGAAAATCCTTTAGAAGAGCCTTGTGCGTTTTCTCATCCTCACCATAAACAATCCAGGACTGCAGGGGCAGCATTAATAAAAGTCATTTGAGGCCAGAAGAGGAAGTGATCCAAATTCTTCTGAATTTGAAACCTAAGTAGAATTCTAAATATGTTGGCTATTCAGCCATCCACACAAGTGATTATTTTTGGACTGACACTCAGATGATCCTCCAGCCACCCATCCTCCTCAAAGAACTTTTGAACCTTTTGATTCGATTTGGTCACATTTGAAAGAGGGGTAGAAATTTCAGCTGTTGCTGAAGAAGCACCCACAGGATTTGGGAGAACCCATGGAGGAGCAGAGGATAGAGATCCAGAGGAGTTCCCCACTATGGAAAGGCACAGAGTACACAAGCCTTAGGAAACAGCCGGCTGGCCAAACAGCACGTGTGTCCTGGCTGGCCAACTAGCCCTTGCACAGCTCTGTCCCAGCTACAGCATTATGTTATCTTCTGTGTCGCAGAGTCACAGGAAGAGCAGTGTGAAAAGAGCTGGGGTTATTATGGTAGAAACAGAAGTAGGATGAAAAGGCCAAAGGACAAAAATCCACAGGAGACTTCAGTGACTCTGGTGTTCAGGAAACAACAAGGCTCTTTCCCATCCCTTCATCTTCTTCCTGTGAAGGGTGAGATTACCCACCCTAAAGGCAGGAAGACACATACACCTCCCTCACCAGAAGAGGCATGGCGTTATAATAGCAAGGCTATTTTTTCCCCAGGAAAAAGGATGAAATCAGCTATTTACACTGGACAAATTACAAGCTCAGGAAAGCACACAAAGAGAGCAGTTGTATCACAAATAAATATATGGTGGGGGGAACTTATTGATTAGCTTTGTAAACACTGTTGCCCAATCAATAGCAATTTCTGGAAATGCCTGGTACTTATTTGGTGTCGCTTGTACAATGAGGATAAATAATAGGAGTACTTAAGGAACACATCTCCTGACACCATTGCCGAACCCCGTACAACACAAAACCAGAACATGGTACAACAATTGCACAAGCCAGGACTAATCCAGTACACTTCTAAAAAAAGAAAAAGAAACACAAGCAAAAATCCAAACACAGCCACACTATCAAAATAAGCACCTAGATCCCAAAGGTATCTGCACAAATTCCTGCTGCTCGTGCTGTAGATGAGTGGCACACTGAACCCAGGACAAAATGAAACTCACCCATTTGCTATGCCCAGCTGGGCGAGCTGTGGGTCCTCCTAAGATTCCTACTGTATGGAAGTACACAAGAACTTCCCATCCTCCCCGAATAGCCAGACTGCTGTAGGGGTGCCCCTGAGCACAGTAAGAGCCCCAAATCTTAGGGCAGAAAGGAGCACAGCAGGTTGCCAGAGCAGTTTGTCTTCCACAACCCACCCATGCCAGCACCAGCCCCTGCCCTTCCTGGCCCCCAGCCCCTTGGAGCCTGGGTTTGGACATGCCACCTTCTCCCCATGGCTCGCTCTCCAAGGGGACCCAGCCATGCTGGGGCAGGGCAAGGTCCCAGCATGGGCAGTGGGACCCCAGAGAAACCACAGCACACGCTGCTGGCACAATGGCAATGCAGCAAGAGGCGCAGAGAGCAAGCATTTCAGCAGTGGGGCTGCGGGGAGCCCCTGGTTAGCCCTGACCCAGGCTCCTGGATATACCACAGCCCTGCACTAAAAGTAGCACCTGATGGGAAGAAGGGAAAATCCACCTCAGCTCCCCAGGGGCTTCTCTGCTTCCCTTCTTCACAGATAGGAAGTTTGCTCACATTGTAACATGAGATCATAGCACAGGAAAGACTGAGGAACCAGACGCTCATTTAAGCTGCAGCTTTTTTGCTGCAGCTGCCAAGGATAACGATGTTTGCATGAAATGTGTTTACAGATATCGCTGTGAGGTGGCCTGTGCAAGAGCCGGTGGCCAGCTCATCATAACAAAGACTTTCACGCCCCCACTTACTTTAACCCGCTGTGTCACTCCAAAGAAGATGGGGCAGGCAGCTTTCCAGTCCACCCCACAGCACCCAGTGCTGCCCATACAACCAACAGCTGGAGGAAGAGGCAAGGGAAAGGTGTCTGCTACCTAATCCCTTATATAGTTTTTGGCTGCTAGCATATTTATGTGCAGATTGCTGCCAGCTGCGTGGTGATGGGCCAGGATAGCCGCTCTTCTCACTGGGCATAACCCACAGGTGTTTCACCTTCTCGGTTAGGGCCCTAATGACTTTTACAATTAGCAAAGCTTTCCTCAGGAGGTTTCAGGACATAGGTGTCTGGGGCAAATGCCCAAACCTTGTCTGTCCTGCAGAAGTGTCACTTACTCCATCCCTCAGTGAGGGACTCCATGGGACTGTGCTGGTTTATAAATCACAGCAGGATGAGAGGAGTTTGTGTGGAGTAGGAATGACTCATTTTTCTGCTCCTAAAATGTTGGTATTACTTACTAGAAAACTCCCCACATATTCTGAGGGATTTCAGTGCTTTTTGTCTTTCATTAACAGCTCATCTTGTTTGCTTCCTCATCACAGCATCCTCCTCCTAAGAACTTCCTGCATCCTTTGTTACCACCTCACAACATCATCACGGCGGCCAAACAGCCCGTGGAGGCTGGAAAAGCCATTAGGCAGTTAGTGATCACTTTGTCACTTAGAGAAGGCCATGTTAGCCTCCATGACTTCAGCCAGCATTCACCAGCACCGTTAGGCATTGAGGTTGTGGGTTGCACGGATTTTCCTTGTGACTCAAAGCAATTTTCATTTACAGTCTAGCGCTGAGCATGCATTACCAAAGGGTGCATAAATGAAAGCCTTCAGGCTTACTGCACAAATGGGATTTGTACCCTCCCTTGAATTCCTGCGTCTCAGAGGAGGGAGCGCACACATGCTGCTTTCTCTAGGATCACGATATAGCTGGTATGGGGAATTAAAGACATAGCCAAGTTATTTCAGCTCTCTGTGCCCTAGTTTCCCTAGCTGTAAAACATGTTTCCTTTGCATTGACCTTGAGGCTAAACATTATAAATTTCTAGGCCTGGAGTTGCTACACACAAAAGATTGTACCAAAATAAAGACAATTTCTTGGGGACCTGGAAAGGAGAGAAAGGGAATACATTTAACTTAAGGGTGTTGTGGGCAAGGTCTCCCTTTTACTTTCCCTCCATCCTACAAAGTCTGAAAATTGCTCTTCTTGCTTTTTGTTGTAAATAATTGACGTGTGAAGTGCTGACTCATAAGTCTGGGGTTACAGGAAAGGAAACTTTGTTTCTTGGTTAAAAAATTAATTTCACAGCATAGGCAGCTTCCTCCAGGGCTGGCTGGCGGGTCCTTGGCCACATAGCGCGCCCTGCAGACACTGACGATCTGCCGGTGGTAGGATTTCCCAGATGGTGTGATCCTGCCTGTCAGTCTGCAACAGGGCAACCCAAACACTGCCCCACCAAGAGTCTGGCAATCCCGTCTGGAGGAAGGGGAGCGTAGCAGAGCTCCCTTCCTTTGGTGCTAATGCAGAGGTAGGGCCAGGTGAGTGCGCCAGGTCATGCTCTGCTGTGCATCGTCCAGACCCACGTGGGCTTTCGCTTGCTGCTCCGTTCGAGCAAGAGGAGTTTCTGCTGGGGCTGCGATGTCCACAAGCTGTCCCCTGCCTATAAACAGCAGACCAAATTTTGGCCATCCCTGCCAATTGCCATGCCAAAATAACCGTCAAGAGTCTCCCCAAGAGCTCAGGACTTGAGGCTGTCAGGTGCTGCAGCCCTGAGCACGAACCACTTCATTCCTCAAAGACCTTACCATATAAAGGAGCAGAGGAAATATTATCCGTACGTCACAGGGGAGAAGACGCTCAGATCCTTAAATTTTTTTCAGCACCTGACCAGCACTCATTTCCACAGCAGTCAGGCACTCGCACTCCTGCAATGAGCGACACGTCAGTGACTCACCCAGCGTCAGACAGAAAGTCTGCAGCGCGGCGGCGAAGACAACTTCACTCTTCTGGCGCTTCTAGCACCCGGGGCACAGTGACACTTCCCCTCACTCCCTTCAAGCAGCATTATTTCATCAAGTCTGCCAGGCACAATTTGCTCCTGGAATTCGCTACTTTTATCTGTACTCTTTGATGGACACCCCTGTGGCACGTTTGACTCATCTTCTTTCTAATATTGTCGTGATAGAACTCAACACCCCCTCCATTCTCCTCAGACTTTGCAGAAAAGGTGAATTTGGAAACTTCTTTCTCAGAGCAACTGATGACAGCAGCTCCATTGTGCCTGAGAAAATCAGTCACAGTCTGTGCCTTCAAAAACCATAGGAATGTTGTTGCTATAGCTCTGCGTTGTGTTGACTGTGGCTGTGCAAGGTGCACAATAGGGAAGCGGCCTCTGTCCCACAGAGCTTGAAGTCTTAACAACAATCCATATGCTGAATGTTTACTATATAAATATTTAGCTAAACAAAGCATCCAAGTCACATAAAAGCTCAATGGATCTAAAAGGTCAATGGACAAGCAAGTTTTTCAGGAGACTGGGTTTATCCATAGTATGGCAACTTACAGAGCTTCTTTGTCATATTTAGAGAGAAGTGAAAGCTCATAGGGAGAGAAAAAAAACTTGAGATGTAAACCCTACCCATGCAAACCCTTCCTAACTAAAGTCTTGTCCGCTTGAAAAAGGAGAGAGGAGCTCCAGAAGTTGAGCAGCATCTTCCTGTGCGGGGCTGACGGAGCTGGGAAGTGCTCGGTTCCTGTGGTACGGACAGATGTCTGAGAGGTGGGGTAGAAAGGGAATTATGCTGGCTTGGATCATGTATATCAGGACAGATTAGTTCCTTGAGGATACGTCAACAAGTACAGATGCTGCTGTGTATATGTATACATAAAATATAAAGAGATGACACAACATCACAGGCAGCATTAGCAGAAAACCCCAAATCTTACTCTTTTATCGGGAGAAAGATTTCCTTGAGCTCTTGATGCTAATGGGAATGAGGAAAAAGTGTTTCTCTTTACTCCTGAGGAATGCTTTCCTGTATAAATAATAACCAACTCTAGAGTGAAGTGGGATGCTCCTGTGCAGAGCCTACACAATAGCAAGCTTCTATTTTTTTACAAGCAAAGTTCAAATCACTAGAAAGTGCTTATGGTGCTTCACTTTAGCACTCATGCTACACACTGCAAACCACGGAAGGAAAAACAAGGACTCTTACAAACGTGGCAACAGGGCAGGTTCACAAACCTACACCTGCTTTAAGGGCTCTTAAGGACCACTGAGGAACCAGCATCTTGAAGCCTGTGAGACCACACTGTGACTGGGCTTGAGTTCCTGCTCTTCCTCCATGCCATCTAAGCACCATCCTCTACAGCTGCTTCAGAGGGTGGTGGGAGACAACCACAGGATCTAGCAACCACATCTCTGTCGTGGCAGGACAAGAAAGACAGATGCATGATTGAGTAAAAGAAAAAAAAAAAAAAGAAAAAAGAAGGGCTTCATTTCCTCTTGGTCAGGCTAGCTTTGTTAACCAAAACACTTGGAGAAACGGTGGGTATGAACTGCGGGATTGGCAGTGGCATGGGGGACTGTCTGAGCAAGGGTTCAGGTCTCTGGGGAACAGCCAAAACCACAAATATTTTTTGTGCTTTTCAGCTCTGCCAAGGACAGGCCATGCCTCTGCCCTTTGGCCTCTGAGGACCAGGGGTGTTTGGCTGTGAGAGCTGGCCAGACTGTCTTGGGGAGAACTTGCACGTTCTTCATGCAAGTGGTGGCTGGGTCCCACTTGGAGACCTCTGCTCCCTGAGCCGAGGTACGAGGATTGGTCTCTCTGAAACATGCACCCATGCAGAATTATCTCTGTGTGTGTGTATAAACATATACATATATACATATATGTGTGTGTATATATACATACGTACTTCACCTTTCAGGTCACCTGCACTTCACCTTTCAGGTCACCAAGGGCACACGAGCTTGGACTTTCTGAAAGGGATGGGCCATATGGAAGAACAAGTACAAGAACAAGTGACTTCAGAGTGATTTATCTCCTCCTGTTAATTTTTGCAGCCAGAGGGAACACTTCATACGGTTGAGTGCCCCATGTATCTTTGCTAAATTTACCTTTTGGAAACACAATGGCAAACCAACATTAAGGCACCGCTGTGACAAGTGTGTTTCAGTATAGCTCAGGTTCTTTTTTGCCGGTCCAGTCGCGGCGTGGCCAGACAGAGCAGTGTATTAGGTAAGATGGGAATCAGATGACCGATACGACTCTTGCTTCAGCAGAGGAGAGACACTGCCAGCCAGGCACGTGAGCAGCCCTGCCTCTCAAGTTTGAAATGACAGTATTTCCAAAGAGAACGTGTATTAAATATTTTGGGGTTTGATGCTGTCGGGGTTTTTTTAAAATTTATTTATTCTTGCTGGGAAAATCTTGGGGTTAGTGGGCTTTGACTCTGCATTTCCTCTTTCATGGACTGTGTTTTCCTGCTGTAAAATACTGAATGCGAGATAATTCAAACCAATTTGTTTACTGCTATATTTTCAACAATTTGTTTACTGCTATATTTTCAATGGCTGTTATGACATCGCAGCCTCCTTTTCTAATAGTCACCCCCCTCCTGTGAAGCCTGGGCGCATGAGACTTGTCTTAGGGAGATTCCAGTCTTTCAGTTCTCCGCTGCACTTGGGATTACCTTGGTTTGTAAAACACTGCAGTTTTGTTTTCATCTGTGTTATGCAAGATTCTTTGAATAGACTCTTCTGGTCAGCATCAGACATGGTGTCTCTTGGTAGGTTACAAATCGTTCTGTACAACGGAGGAGAAAACCTGATTATTTAAAAAGGGCAAAGGCCGGGATCCAGAATCCTGGGCATCTGTTCCCAGGCCGAGCAAAGTACTCTCAGTGTTGGTGCATCGCACAGACCACTTACACAAAGGTCAGGCACCCCCCGAACAGCCCCTGGTGGTTACCCCTGTGGTAACTGAAAAGCACAAACATGATGCTATCAGAGTTTACCCAATAGCACTTCCAATACATCACATCAGCAAAACCCTTGAGACTGCTAAAGGCACGTACTCTTCACTGGCTGAAACTCAAAAGCAAGCAGGACCTACGAGGCTGGTCCTGGCAATTCCCCTTTGCTGCTCTGTAATTAATGCTGCCGTTCCCCACTCCCAACAGCTCCTGAAAGTGCACAGCACACCCAGGGACCGCTCGGTGTAATGCTGCCGGGTACCTTAGCAATGCCCAGGGACCTCATGGGCTCTGCTGCAGGGTGGCCTTGCTACAGTGACCAAACACTTTGGTTAACACACGACCTGTTCAATCTTGCAGGCTTCACGCAGGCATCAGGGGCTTCCCGGGCTGCTGAATACTGTAGATATGTCCACTTCACAAGGCACTGGTCAGTATTTCAGATGTTTCTTGCTAGGCAGGACTCACCGTGTTCTAGCTATTTTCAGAGAAATGTCTTGTACTGAAGTGTTCATATTTCTGCAGCACTGAGGATGCCATTTCTGGGCCAGGACCTTTATTATGTGAGATGCTGTAACATGGGACAGAAAGGCTGCGTGCCCTCAGAGCTTACTGTAAGTATAGTCCAAAGGGCATGGGGTGCAGGTAGAGGGGATAGTCCAAGGAAAGGCAGAGGTGACATGGGTCAGTGGGATAACCAGTTGTTTGAGTGCTCCTTGGCCCTAATTTTCCAAAGAGAAGGCTTGATGGATGTCAGCAAGGCACCATGCAGGAAGTTTTGGGGTGCTCCCCCAAGCATGTGTGACTGCATTCCCAGCACCCCATGGGACACGTCCCCTGTCTCAGGGAGCATCCTGGCCTATGGTGTGAGCCAACATTCCACCTATGGGAAACATGCTGAGCTACTGAACATGTCTCCAGTTATTATAATGGAATTATAATGACGGGTAGTACACTGATTGCAGCCTTGAATCAAAGCTGGAAGTCTCACTTGGAGACTGCAAAACACGCAAAGGTCTCCTTTTGCTAAGTTGGTACCATTTGAACCCCACTGAGACCCCATCCAGCTCAGGCAAATCAAACCACATCCATTTCCTCCACCTCAACAGAGCTGCCCAGTCTAGCAAGTGCTCCGAGGTGTCTGGTGTGGATTTGCAGTGTGTAAATACGTGCGTAGCCAGGTGCCTCTCCTAAGGAAAGAAATAATCCTCTCAAAGATGTCAAGAAGGCAAGACTGCGTATCACAATCATGTAACAAGGGGGTGGTGAAATTGCCATTGCATTAGAGCTGAGCAACTCGTGATTGTTCTGTCCTGCAAATGTTTTCCATGTTTAAATGTTTTTCCTTCAATGCAAATATAGGTGATGATGAGCATTTTTACAAACAAAGGGTGAAAAAAAGCTCAATGGGGGCAATCAACACTGCTTCATTTTGATAACTTTGAAGTGTTTTGTGTTCAGCCACGTAAAAAAAAAATATCTCATTAGCTTAAATTGTGAAATCAAAAGTCATTTTGAATGAAATGAATTTTTCATTTTGGAAATGACAAAGGGGCAATTTCCAGCCTTTAAAACACAATTCAAATTGAAAAATTTGCCCAGTACAACCCCTTTCAGGGAAAATGCTTCATTTCCCATATATTAGCATTTTGGGGTGACAATATGGTTCATCAAAAACCTCTGCGCCTCAATAATCTGCATCTAGGCTTCCCCTGATTGCATGGTGACTGTGTGTTGCCTAATTGTGTGTGACTAATACAATTTCATGTGCATTTCCGTGCACTGGGGATTCATTGTTGCCACACACTACCATTGGGAAATCGCTAAGCGTGTGTCTATGAAACAATGACAGGGAGACAAGAGTACCTCCTCCAGAGAAAAGACCTAGGAGGAGGCGGATGACTGGGAGCAACAAATTATCTAGAGAGAACAGACAGAAAACAGAGCAACTGTGCCTTCTCCATGTTTCGCGCAGCACCAAACTTCCTCCGTTGAGCAGAACTTACCGGAACAGTATTTAAGAGGTCCTTCTTTGATGATGAGAGCAATGGAACCTAAACAATGCTTGAGAAAAGGGGGAGTGGAAGAGAAATCTCCTTGTCAGGAAAAACTGTCCTGGGTCCAAAGGACCACAAGTCCTCAGCTGCATGAGGAAGGCAGCTTAAGAGGGACTCATTTCCCCAGGGTTAGAAAGCCAGAGGAAGGGTACGAGCAAGCTCCAAGCAAGCCACTCCCCTCAGCAAGAGCTTGCAGCAAATAGTTATAGTAACCCTTCATTCAAAGCTCACTTTGAACGGCTGCTATAGCGAGTGCGTCTCCTCTCTGTGCCTGGCACTCAGCCTCCCAAGTTGGGGGCCTTTCTGACCTCTCTGTGCACAGCGGCTGCTGGAGAGGCTACTGGAGAGGCTGGAGGGCTGGTTTGTGAACTTGTGATACAGGGCTGCTGGTCCCACATCTCCATCTTCTGCCATAAGACCCCCTGTGTTGGTGGAGGCTTTCTGGGGACCAGTTGCAGAAAAGTGAGAAGGTACTTAAGTTAGAGTGGGGCTGGGGCTCTCTAGGAAATATGTGGGAGCCTCAGAAATGGGATCCAAACAGACAGCATCCTGAAGAATAAACCAACGGTGATTGAACCAGAAGGAGGAAAGCAGGAGTGACCGTAGTTTTCTGTCACTGGGAGTAAATGCTTCTCCATCCTTCTGTATGCATAGAAGAAATACACCACGTTTGATACTGGAAGGTGATGCACGTGAGTTCCTTAACCAAGAGGCTGAAGTGAGTCACCATTTCCCAAGAAGAGCCAGGGAGTCAAGCCCAGACAACCTATCGCTGCCAGTGGGGATGTGTTCCCGCGTGGTGGCACATCCTATTAAGTGGGTTGGGTGAGTGAGAGGGAATATGCAAACCTCGTCCCTAAAAGTGGAGCAGCTTGTTTGGTGCGAGTCTTACAAGTGCTCAGAAAACATCTTCTACAAAGTTTCCTGCTGGGAATTAAGGCATTTCTCCACCTAGTTTCCGGGTGTTGGAGGTGTGGGCTGTGCTCTTCAGTGCTACCAAGAGCGGGTTGCTGTGCTTGGTGCAGGGGCAGAAGCAGAAGCAGAAATGCGGGTGCCTTGAGAGCTGGAAGCTATCAAAAAACTTTGGGCTGAGGCGTGGCTAAGGTTAAGTAGCACCTGAGTCAGCTTCTTCTAGATTTAAGGTTTGGACTTGGTTGCCTTTTTTTCAGCCCTGTGTGCCTGCACACAACTCCCTGCACAGGCCAGCTAAATATGAGGATAAATCCCCTTAAAAGCACAAGGTATTCAGATGCTGCAGAGAGGAAAGCCCTGTAAATATCTGCAAGTGCGGGGATGCAAACAGCCATCTCCCAGGGGAAGTATGTGCTTTTTTGCAATGTTTATAAAAATAAAAATAAGCAAAACCAGCAAAAGTCCTGAAGAGTCCACCACACACTACTGCTGAAGGGAAGGGGCAGGAAAGCCCTTTGATGAAAACTTTTGTGAGAGAGACAGGCTTTCCCTGCCTGGCTATGGTCCCGGCCAAGCCGGCTGCTTGCACAGGGGGCCGCGGGATGCTGGCCGGCTCTGCTGGTCTCTTCTGCTAGCCACAGCCCCCCGGGAAGGGGCCTCTCCTTGGCCCCTGCCTACAGCTCGTAGGCTTTATGGGAATGCAAATAAAGCATATGGCAATAGAGATGCCATTATTGTTATAATTACTGCTAATGCCGCCTGAATAATAATAATAAAAAGGATAAATAATAAAACCTGCTCTGCAGGCAAGATGACAGGAAAAGGCCTTTTTAATCAAACAGGAGGGACCCATCCCTTTTCCTCTTCTAGTAGCCTCTGCTTTGTTGCCTACAAAATTTTAATTGTCTCCATTCCATGTTTCTTCTTCTTTCTTGTCCTTCCCCATACGCTTGGCATATTTACTCCCTCCTGTCTACTCATCCCGAGCCCCCACAGTTACACTGTTTGCTTATCATCCTCTTGATAAAAAAGCCTTTCACTAACTGCTTAGCTGGCTTCTTGCTTTTTAAATGGCAGAGTTCTTCAAGGCAAGGGCTCCTCTTTCTAAGTGTCTACATGGCTCCCAGCACACAACACCCCCAACCCTAACACCGGTCTTATTGTCTCCAGCATCACACAAAGGGGTTTTAAGTATCCGCCACAATGGGCTGGCTAATGAACTTGTTGCTACAGCTGGGCTGGTCTCCCGAGACATCTGTATGTGGAGGGAGTTCTCTTCACGGGAGAGAGGATACACAGTTTTGGATTGAATACAGTGCTCCAAAAAGGAAGGTGACTCATTGAGCCTAATCATTAGGGTGTGTGATGATATTATCTAATGAGGAAATGCTTGATGATGCTTTTAGAGACTGCAGAAAGCAGCGAACTGGATGTAGAGGAAATCAGAATGTGAGCGCTTTCGACATAAACAGTGTTCAAGAAATGGGATCTGAAATGTCTTTGGGGAGAAGAGCAGCACAATTTCAACACCCTCATGCTTGCATCAGGGTGTGCTCCTGCTTCTGTTTCATCTTACTTGTTCACCTAAGTCTCTCCTTAAATAACCAGCTCTCTAGAATTCAGGACAAAGGAGCCTTGCCTGAAGAACAGATGTCATCTCATTTGTTTTCTGAAGTTTGGTTTTGTTGTCATTGTGTTTTTTTCTAAGTTGAACTGTGGATGAGGTTTTAATTAAAGGAAACTGTCAGGTTGGTGTAGGTCTCAAATCTAGGTTTAGTTAAGTAAGGGTTTTTTACAGAATCTCTAAGATAAAGAGAAACATTTCAGCTGTTGCTGTTTTGTTTTGCTGTGGGGTTTTTCATTTGTTTGTTTTTTTAAGAAATCTGCTTGAAATTGTTTGCTTGGCTTCCTCTAAAGAATCTGCTGGGTTTTGCTACCTCATGAGAATCGGAGAGTGAAACTGTTTAGAAATAGTGAGTGGTAGTCCCCATTCTCTTTTTTCTAAGTTGAGAAAGATGAATGAGCTAGCTGCCTGACTCGCATTTCTCACTCCCGTCACTACTTGTCTAAGGCAGCTGTGATATAGCTGGGCAGTTTTCAGTAAGGGACTGCAGTAGCGGGTATCATCATGCCCCAGGAAAGTCAGTTGAAAGAGAAGGCTCTGAACACCTCAGGAATACCCACCAGAGAAAAGCCTGTTTTGTTGCTGTCATCAAGTGGACATTTGGCCCTGGTTATCTTATTTAAATCCCCAGCATCCGATAAACTAGTGTACTCATCAAGAAAGAAATACTGCAGTAAAAACTACCACAAATCCAAACTAGCCTTATTCCTTAACAGAGCAAGAAAGTTCTGCCCTTCCAAAAACTACATCATCATCAAATTAGGCTTTCTTTGCACACAAATTTTTGGTCTTATTTAAAGTGCATTAGAGCTAGAATGGTTTAAGCCTGTTCTTCATGTATTCAAATTAAACTAAAGTGACAGAGCACATACAGCCTCTTGCAGCCCTTTTGAGTAAATGATGTTAAACTGGTGTAAGTAGCCTTGGATACCTTTCACAAGCATGGACTTCAGCCATTGCAGCTCTGGTTCACATGATACTTTAGCCTGTTTTAAGTAAGAGAAAATGAAATGAAAATAGAATCACAATCAAATGAAGGCTGAGGTCTTGTGTGAGCGCTGTGGCAGCTGTATCTCTGATGCAAATGTCTGCAGAAATATCAGGAAACCCTGGTGCAGGTGTTTGGGAATCCAGACGTAGTTACAGCAACTTTTTTTTTTTTTTTCACTTTCCCCTGCTCTAACTAAATACATCCCTGGGCTTGAAAGCATTGTGTGGGCTAAGGCCAGTCTGGTCTTATGGCTGCAGCTCTCTGTATGTGCATGTGTGTGTGTGCATTCCTTCTCACTCTCATAAATGTGCAGAAAAAGTGTGAAAAAGAGCATCTGGCACATCTGAGAAAGAAAATTGCAATGGAAGCATGGCATATTTTTTAGAGCTTGCTTACTGTGACATAAATCATAAGAGCTCCCATCTTCTTTGCAAAGACTCAAAGGTCAAGTAAAACAGAATCTGGAGTCCCAGTCCTCCGTGACTCCAAGGCCAGTGACATACTGGGGCGTTCAGAAGGCATGGGCTGGGGTGTTTCTCTTCTAATTGATTAATTCTGTCCATTCCTCAGACGTGTTTTATTGTTAATAATCATGAAATGACAGAGGAATTGATGAGGAGAACATTTCTGAAGAAGAGGTGGCTATCAAACACCGGGTATCTGGGCCTTCTTTCCACAGGGTCTTTACAAGACTTTGCAAAGCTCTTCGCAAAACCATTTGACATGGCCGTCAGGAAGGAAGGATGCGCTTCAGAGATGTTAGCTGAAAACACAACAGAAGAGCGGGTTTGAACTCTCTTTATAAAACATTCTTTTGAGTGCAGCTGTGCTTCTAACGTGGATTGGCTGAGTCAGGAGAGCACATAAAGGAAAGTGGGAGCTCAGCTCTTCAGCTGCTAACACGACCACTTCCCACACAGAAGTGGACTAGCTCCATGCAGGTGCTGCACAATCTTCCAGTGCCTCCCTGCAGTGCACCCTTGTAGGTGGGAAGGAGAGACAAACTTTTGCAACACTCACCAGGGAAAATTCACCAAGCAGGTCAGCTGAGAGCAGTGTTAGAAACCCGTAGGATGCTTGCTCCATCAGTGAGACTACAGACCCCCCCCAAATAATAAATAAATAAATAAATGAAGCTGGGCTGACTCAAGGGACTTGAGTGTAGCCATCCTCAGGCAGTTCTGCAGGAAAGACAGCATCCAACACCTGAGAACAGCCCTTCTTCTTTGCTTCCACAGACCTTTATCACAATGGCGTCAGTTACTGTCAGACTGGAGGAGGGTGGAGGGAGTAGGCAGGGTCAGAGCCCTTTCCCACTCCTTTGTCCCAGAGCTGGTGTTTCAGGCAAGCATGGTTTGGTGCTACACGCCCAAGCCCAGGAGATAGTCTGCAGGAGTGTACTCCTGCTTTGGCATGGGTACACAGCGGCAGCCACGGTCTAGCCCATACTACACCACAACGAGTCGCTTTGGGCCACGCTTTCCAGTGTATACCCAACTGGTATTCACCAAACCATTGCCATTCCCTGAGTTTCAGGTAATCTAGAGGACTTTGTGATCTTGCTAGGTTGCTCTACTGGAAGATGCTACATCTATGAGACCGACGATATAGGATCAGTCTTCCCAATTAGGTGAGGACAGCGGATGACTATACATAAAATAATAATAATAATAGCCTTTTAGCATTCCCCTTTTCTGAGAATGTGATTCAATGTTGTTGTAGAGAAAATAGCACTTAACAAACCTGATTTAGTTCTTTGAGGAGATTACAAAGTTGCCTGATAAAGGTAACTACGCAGCTATGCTATACTTAGATTTTTTTTCAAGGGGATTGAGCTAAAACCATGACATCCTGCTTAAAAAATAGCACAGAATAGTATGAACCAGAGGATATGTGAGACAGATTGAGAGCTGAATAACTGACAGATCTCAAAATGTTGTTGTCAGTGAGGACTCATCACCAAACAACAAATTCCAAGCAGGTTTGGGACTCAGCCCTGCTATATCCTATGCTTTTTACCAGCGATCTGGAAGATAATGTAGAATAGCCACTGACAAAGGACATGGATGACCCGGCTTTGGTGGCAGGGTGGTTGATGAGGCAGCCACGCCAGGGGATGGAGACCACTGGGTAAGCAGGGCTCACTGGGGACGTGTTCCGGCAGCCGACACGCCAAGGTACCTGGAGGGAGGAGGAGAAGTGCAGGTCCTCCCATATAAGCAGGACTGGCCTCGTGTAGCGGAGCTCCTAAATGAGGGTTGGAGGTCATTGTGGGCAAGTGTTTCAGTGCAAACACCTCTCCTGGCGTGCTGACGAACAGGGGCAAGGGCTGCCTGGGAATAAGCACACGGGGAGGGTAGTAAGCGGGATCAGGGAGGTTAATTTGCCTCCATATAAAGCACTGAGACTAAAGTGGATAAGATAACACATCCAGGCCTGGGGCTCACATTTTAATATTCAAAAGGTGGTGGTTAAGGTGAGGGCAGGAAAGAGCCACAGAAATGAATTAAGGAGTAGAGAAAATGCCTTAGAGCGAGATACTGAAATTGTTCGATCTGTTTCATGCACCCAAAGGGGGAAGGAGGGGAAAATTGAAGGGTGAGTTAAGTTCAGCATATAAGTAATTTCATCGGAGAGAAAACAGTGAGTGGGACAGGGCTTTTTAATGTAGTAGAGAATAGCATAAACACGAACCGCCAGTGGCTAGAAGCTGAAACCAGACAAATTCAAATTAGTTGCAAGGCGCACGTGTTTAACAAAGAGGTGATTAACCACTGGAACAAACGACCAAAGGGAGGGGCAGCCTCTCCTTCTCTTGATATCTTCAGATCGTGACTAGACACCTTTCTGGAAGAGATGCTTTAGGCAAGCGCAAGTCACTGAGCGCTGGTAAGGGGTAGCGAGGTAAAAGCAATCGGTCTGTGCTTTACGGGTCAGATGACTCAGTCTAATCATTTCCCCTCACCTAAATCCTCTCAGTCTCTTGTGCAAATCCACTCTGCATGTAGAAATGCCTTGTTTACCTACACAGTACACTATGTCACCCTAGTTAGCACCCCTGTTGTTTAGTCAACTCATATAGGAAGCCCATACCAGAGCTTGGTGCAGAATAACTCCCGATTCCCACCTGAGTGTCTTGACTTCAGACACTTTCTTCCCTGCAAGAACCACAAGATTGTATCTAGGTCATGCAAACTTTCCCCCAGAAACAGCCTCTGGGTATAACAACAGTGTGGCAGATACAGCATCAGATCATGCATTGGTATATGTGCTTGTAAAGGTTATGCCTCCGGGGCATCGGCTTGGGCTGGGAAAGGAAGGTTCGCTCCTCTCCCAACATGGACAGCGGTAGATTGATAGTCTCACCCTAAGGTTTGTGCTTTGTCCCTCATCCTGCATCATTTAGGTAGTTCATCCTGTACAGCATTATACAAGGTGGTCGAGAACAAAAAGGGAAGAAAACATGCTGTATTTTCATGCCCGTAGCAGGGCTGGGGGGGTAGCTGGGGAGAAGGGGCTTTACGTTAAAGTTCCCCTTGAGTTACTCACACGTGCATGCAGTCTGCATTACTGCTGAATCACTTTTTTTTAAAACCCAGCACATTATACATGTGAAAATATAGCACTGCCATGGTCTATAATGGGTCAAGGCCTCACCAACACATGCAAAGGAGGGGGAAGTTGTTCATGTAGCCATGAAGAATGTTTTACCTTCTGTATCCTGTTCAGTTAAATGGAACCCAGAGTGGCTACCAAAGTTAAAAATACCTATATAGTTTATATAACAATATCTATATATTTTTATATATAAATTCAACCTATCTCTCCCCTTTAAATACCTTGGGCTGATGCCCCTCAGCAAACAACCCAAGCTCTGACAGTCTCTGCCTTCCACCTCTGCTACCCCAAAGAGAAAAACCCTCCAAGCCCAGTGGGCAGGGGTCCTCCAGTTTTGGACCCTGTCCCCCCCAACCCAGACATGTTGGTTGGGCCAGTGACCATAGGGCTTTCTTGAACCCCTCACTGGCTGGTGAGTGGTGCGTGGGCCGGCACATGCTCACGTTTGTGCATTGGCTCTGTCCCTGAGGAGCCTTCGATTTAGGGCTCGGGTGCCGGTGTCTGCATTCGTGATGAGTAAGCCGTAAGTCCCCAGCCAGCTCTGCTAGGTCCACAGGCACTGGGGACCCACTTCAGGAGAGAGGATGGGATATTCAAACACCTCTGTGTCCCAAAAGAGAGGTATTCTGGTGCTTGTCACCCATGAATCCCCAAATGTGTATGGGATACCTGATACAGTCGCAGTCTACTCAGTTTAGGGCATCTGGTTTAGCTGGAAGTCAATGAGACCGATGTTTTCCAGCCACTCGGGTTCTTCCAAAGATCCCAACTGACATGATTGCACCACACAAGCTGCATGTGTGAACCATACTTCCTAGCTAGTGAGTTTGCTGAAGGGTCATCAACATACAATACCAGTGCTTATGGAGCATATTGCCATGAGATAGAATCCGTTCGGTGGGGTTAGTGTGAAGCAGTTTTGGGCCTAACACAAAGCCTCTGAGTTCTGCCTGGTGGTGGATGGGGAAGACATCAAGAAGATGACCTGGGATGGAGATGGAGAAACAGAATTGTTGCTGATGTTTCTGGTGAGTCTGAGTTTCCACAGGACCTTCTGTGTGCTGCCCAGATGACCCGTGCCCAGGACCAGTGCGCCCAGCATGGCAGGATATTCTGCTCCGCGGGGGAATTTTCCTGCGATGCAGTCAGGCAGGATCTGGGCCCTTCGTCCCACCTGTGCTTGTGCCAAGGACCAGAGCACAGCACAGCACTAATCCAAGGCTGGTTTCTGGGACAGATTGTTCAGCCAGCCCCTGGTGCTTAATGCATGATCTCACCCAATGGCCTAGTTTTTCCAGTGATAGTGCTTTTCAGGAGCTTTGTGAAGCCTTTCAAAGCATCTAAGTGGTATCAAGATGTGAATCCATCCCACCAAGGCAAACCCAAGGGCCACAAAAACATCTTAGGCATGAGTAAGCGGCAGTAGCTAATCTGACCTGCCTGGCAGCTCTGACAGAATAACACCACCAATTCAGCACTTGAGCTCATTAGTCAAAATCTGACTCGCTAAAGTTGGGCAAACATCATCCTCATTTGAAACAACCGCTGCTGTGGGGAGGCACACAGCAAAAGAGCCACAAGCCCGCGGGTTGGGGATGGGAGGGGAGAGGCGAGCCGAGGACCATGCCTGGAATCTCACACGCTGCTGCCCTGACGGAGGGAGGACGGGCATGTGGCATTTTCCGCTGGCATGCAAACAGCTGAGCCTGTCTGATATCTGGCACACAAGTGTTTGGCCTGCTATTTACCACCTCGTAAACAGATAAAGATGCAGAGGGGGGTTGCTCACAGCTTTCCCACAAAAGGGAAGAGGGAGAAAGACAAAGACACTGCCAAAAAAACCCAACCCAACCCAACCCAAGAAAAGAGAACAGGAGCAGGAGTGAGAGTTGTCGGTGCCCGCAAGCACTCGCTGGAATAATAGCAATAATCACTGTCATCCGTAAGAGGCTCTTGCGCCAGGTTCTGCCTCTCCCCCTCCCTCTCTCCCCTCGCCTTGGTGTCTGAGTCACTGGATCTGAGTCACACTCCTGTTCTATTCCTGTACCCTTCCCTTCAGCTGGGGATGTAGATTTGTTTTGGCTGGAACGATCTGGGCACAGGAGAGACCATCTGCTGCTAGTTCTTGCTTGCTTTGCTCTTGTTTCTTTCCCAGAGAAGGGAAGTGAGTGCTGCCATTGCAATAATTCACAGAGAGCATGCCGGGAACACACACCCCTCACTGTACAGCCAGGGACTGCCATTTGTCATCTGAAGGCTCATTATCCGTGGCTGACCCTGAGCGGTTGTCTCCACGTGCTTAAGCAAGCAACTCTTGACAAAATCACTTCCCTGCATATCAGCTCTTCCCAAGGAGGCTGCTTTTCCTTTGGTCGAACCCCAACCCATTTTTATGGGCAGCAGGAGCGCAGCGGTGGGATGCAGGTGGTTAGTACAAGGCTCCACATCACTGTGATGAGGGAGAGATGCACGAAACAACCTGACAGCATGCAGGGACTTGCTGTTAGTACAAGTGGAGAATGTTATGACGGAAGGAGTGCTCCCTTCTGGTTTTCCCATCAGTAGCAGCAGCCACAGTCAGTGTGTGCGCCCTGTCTTTTGCTGCAACACTAGTAATTGGCAGTGGTGAGGAAATGCAAATGACTTAATGTCTAATCCACCACAACCAGTGTCTTGGCTGATTCTTGCATCCGCATCCTGAATGGGAAAGTCGGCAGAGCAACGGTGCATGAGAGAAGAATCCACCGAAGAGCTGAACTAAAGATGGACTGGAGGATGAGGCTGAATGAGCAAGAGCAAAGGTCTGTGAGAGAGCAAAGTCACACTGCAGGCATGCCAGGGGTTTCAGGAGTGAGCAGACCTTTTAGAGGCTCTGTGCCTGGGGCATCTCTCTGGAGGGATCTTTGAAGGATGTAGCAGTCGGAGACCTGGTGCTCAGTGCTCTCCAAACGAGAGGTTGCTCCTGCAAGCTCTGCCCAAACGTCCCAGAAATGGAGACCCCACAATGAAGAGTTGCCTTTGGTAAGCTTAACACCAAGGCTGTGCAGCTCAACCAAGTATTTGCCAGACTTGTTTATGGGAGAGGCAGCAGAAGGGGTTGCCTCATGCCTGAAAGAGAACATGGCTGTCCATTCAACAAGAAAGCCTGAATCCTGGCCTCTCTGGAAAACCAAACCAACTGAGTCAACCTCGTGCTTTTCATTCACAGTCCATCAAGGCTTGTAAACTTAACCTAAGCTCACGGAGCCCTGGAGCACTGGTGAGTGGTTCTGTAAACCCTGAAGACACATCCATCTCTAGTGATACCTTTATCAGTCTCATTCCTCACTGTCCCTCCTGAACAATTTAGACTGTGTTTCCCAGAATCCCAGAGTTTTAAAATGCTTTAAGAGGCCCATCCCAGGGTGGAGTGTACTCAAACGCCTGCAGATCAGGGAGCCCTCAGTTGCAGACTGACTGATGATAGCCACCACGCTAATGTCATCCCCCCTGAGGATCAGGGTTGTCAGGCAAATTGATTCTCTGAAGAGCGACCTTAGCTCTAATTTCAGCACAGTGGCAGCTCTTTTTGAGGTAAGGATCCTCCAAAAGCAGTCTGGTGATCAGGGCATTGCTCAGAGGGGCTGGATGTCAGCACACGCAAAACCACCACCTCCACCAGTACATGGGTCACATCAGCAACTAAAGCCCTTGTAACATTAGTGTCTTTAATGCAGAGGGAAATCAAATTAGCAAAAGGAGCTGACTAAAAAGGTCTGGGCCAAATTCTCTGCGGGTGGAGAATGGCCGCATCATTCTTAATGGAGCTACGACAAAGTGATTTACCCTCCCCACAAGTGATGGCTAGACACTCGCATCACACTTCCACCCAAGCTAACTCTAATTTGCTCTGGGTCTGAGTCATCTACCCAGCCAGAAACAAGATGCTTCATCTCCAAGTGGCTGAGACGGGCACCAGTTTGTTAAGGTTTGCCTTGCAGGTGTGCCCCGGCTAGGACCCCTGGCTCTGAAGGCTGCCAGCACAAGACACCAAAGGACAGTCCCTGCCTCAAAAACTTTTCAGTGCATGCAAATGCCACCGCAGGTGCTTCCTGACTTCTCTTGGTGCTGGACACAAGTTACAGCAAAGAGGGCTGCAGCCTGGAAGGAGGAGTTCACAGGAGAGACAGGTTAATCACCCAGCCCTCTCTGGGGTGCTGGTTTATTATTTTCAGTGCTCTTATACAATGCCAGATTATGCAAAACCATCCCGTCCCACTTCACCACTGCCTGCGGCTCCCATCCCTGCTTCCAGCACACTCCCATGCCAGCAGAGAAACCCTGACCCCATGAAGCCTCTGGGACTGACTGTGCCAAGTTGCCCCTTGCGCTCAGTCAGTCCCTCCCAGCTGGGATTTAACCCAGATAAAATTTGTGTTTTCCACAGCGTTTTCTGAGGGACTTGACTAAGAGAGATGCTGCAGGGCACAGCTCCTGACCCCTTGCTTTGGCCATGTCCATTTGAGATAGCCACCCGTTGCAGCTGTGCTCACTCTGAGAGACATGGAGGGGGAGTTTTGACCTGTGCCAATTAAAAAAGCATGTTAGTTTCTGTTCTGGTTGTGTTTCTCCTCTTTGTGCAGGAGATGTTTCACGTGTGTTCTCCATTATGCATTATTTAGCAGCAAGGACACCCAATTCCTCCCAAAGATACAAGAGAAACCAAAGACCAGTCTGGGATCTTTGGTGATATTGCTTTCTGCTTAATGCTCCTTTCTTTCTTTTTACATTCTCTCTCTTCTGTCCACCTGATTTTACCTTTTCCACACATCCGAAACATGAGGCTGATAACAACCAGCCCAAGGCAAAGTGCGAGCAGAGACAGCTGATCTTTGCCGGTCTGCGTTTCTGATCCCGAGGACACTAAGTGTAACGTCCTCCGCATTTCTGCTTTTCCCAGGCATGCTTTGGGACACACTGGAATTGCAGTACATGCCGGTCACTGAGATTTACAGCTCAGCAAGTTTAACCTTAGATTCTTTGAATAATGTGCACACGTCTTGCTAAAACTGGTGCATTCAGTGGAGGCTTGACATGCTATCTTCTGCAGCTGTATTAAAAAAACCCAACCGTGCCACTTAACCATAATAACCCAGGCACACATTATAACTCTAACCACATGTCATAGCCCAGTGCTATCCCTTAACTGTAAACCCTCCCATCTGCAGATCTGCCGCATCTTCAGAGTTCGGTTTGTTTCTTACTAAGATTGCTCGAACAGCAAATGTAAGACAGGAGGCTAACGCGTGGATTGCAGACCCAGAGAGGTGCAGGCACTTAGCAACAGCCAGTCCACCATACGTTTGCTTCAGAATTTGCTAGATAAGACACATATGTTGACTCGAAAATTTTTATTGTTACTGCTGGTCCTAGCTGATCAAGTGTAAAGTACGCAGCATGCTTTGCCCTTTGCTGAGCTCCAAAAGCCTTGCTGGAGAGAGCTCCTCCTGGCAAAGGGCAGTGCATTGCACCATGCCTTTGCCTGCCTATAGACAGTCCCCCAACTCGTGGGAGTAAGGGGATCCTATGAGAAAATGTCACATTCTCTGCTGCTGTACCCTCCAAAACCCAGCTCTGCCTCGCAAGGCTGGACTCACCAGAGAGTCCAGAGTCATGAGATTTTTGCAAAATGTATGTGAATCATCCAGTCTGCACAAGCATTTGTCATATCAAGGGCAATAACATGCAGGATCAGCTCGATCCCTAAGAGCAAACATAGAGAGACCTGTGCCCCATGCAAAAATTTTACAACCAGGTCTAAGGTTGTTCCCCCAGAATGGCACACCATACTGCTCCCGGACACTTGTATGCACGTATCGTGTGAACCTTGCCAAAACCTGGTGAGCAAAATGAGTTTGAAACTCTATGAAGTCCAGAGAGAAGCTCAGACTCAGCGACACGGGAGGCAGCCCAAAGGCAGCTCTGGCTTCTGCCATGCCCAAACTCCTCATCCAAAGCAAAGAAGCATTTACCCTGACGTACATTAAAAGGAGAAACTCAATAGCAGTATTCCCCTGGACTTGCACGGATGCTCAGGATTTCATGCTGCAGCACTTGTAATTTCATCCATCCAGAGATCAGCCCACAAAGTGACTGGAATTGATTCAAACAAGATTAAACAATAAGAAGAAGTTTTTAGAACAGCCTGGATGAAGACGAACACACTTTGAAATCTCGGAGAGTGTGAGTTGTAGCCGTAGTCCTGAAACAGTAAGACTCGGGAGCAACTCCTGCAATAAGACACAGCGATAACAACCTGATGCAATTCACCTCTAAGGCAGGACCGGTGCTTGGGGATCAGTGAAACCAGACCCTTTCTGAGTGATGACAGCTCCGAAGTTTTAATGTTTGTAGAGAGATGTTTTCACCAAATATAATACACAGTGATTAAAATAATGAGCTGGAACAAGACGAAGTTATAATTGCTCCTTTTCCTCCCTTCCCCCGAGTCGGTCTGAGCGCTTCGTTAACTACCTTGATGAACCAATCAAGAGTTGGCTAAATCAGGGAAGGAGCAAACAAACCCTGGGAGACATCCTTACAAGAAAAGGCATAATCTGGACACTGAGCTTTGAAGGCAAGCTGTATAACGAGAGCTGACTATATCTCAAAATCCATGTTAGCTTGAATGAACTTTTGTAATAAACATTTATCACAGAACATATGTCACTGAGCACCTGCCAGACTTCAGGAGTGGAGCCAACGCAGCTTGAATCGTATATGTATTAAAAAAAAAAGAAAGGAACTTGGCGGCAGGAGGCTGGCAGACGCTTTTACTAGAAAAATCAGAAGTGATTTTGAGAGGAGCAGAAATTTCCTGAAACCTCACTCGCTCCATGTGGAAATATCGCACTTGGAAAATGCGAGAGGCTGATTAGCCTACGTGGGGTGGAGGGAATGGAACCAGTTCCCCTGCTCATCCCCTCCGGAGTGTGTCCTTGCTTCCTCACCACCCCTGGGCTCCCCGCACATGCGGCCGCCCGTGGTTGGGATGAGCTACGGGGAGCCACGCCATGCGGAGCGTGGTTCGGGGGGATCGTGCCTGGCTCTGCCCAAACGAAGAGGCAGCGCTGGACAGTGCAGTGCGGCTGCTGGAAAAATAGCGATCATAAGGCTGAGCAGGGCTGGAGGGTGAATTTGTGGCTGAGCAGAGGGCACTGGCAGGAGAGGAGTAAAGCTACTGAAATGGGGGGGAACATTAGCACCAAAATCAATTGGAACGATGTCATTGAGGGACGAACGGAGGCTGTCAGTGGGAAGGAGGTTCAGAGCAGCAGCGTTCAATAGAAATTGTGGCACCAGAAACTGAACTGGCTTTAGGACAGGCAGAGACAGGGCAGGGTAGCGCATGGGCTTGGCCAGTGCAGCACACACCTGGCCCGGGACTTTCTTCCTGGGCCAGTGCTCCCAGGGAAGTGGAGGCAAAGCAGCAAGGGAGCTGGGACGGCAAATGTTTCTATCTGACATGATAATGAGGACTGAGGCAAGGAGGGAAAGGCTGTGCCAGGCATGAATCGCTAAACTCCAGACTAGGCTGGGCATGAGAAACTAGGGAGAACTGCGAAGCAAAGGTGGCAGAGGCAGGTGAGAGGAAAGGAAGGGGGTTGCTTTGCTTTGCCAGCGATGGTCACGTCTGCACCATGCTGTACTTTGTCCATAGCTACCCTGTGCACGCTCTCTCCGGCACCCGCAGTAGGGGACCTGTGACAGCACAGTCCCTGCTGGAGGTGACAGACCTTGTTTCCCTGCAGCACTTTTAACACAGGCCATGCAGGAGATGAGTGGGACTGTCCTGCTCCCAGGCTGTGTGTCAGCAGCGCTGGAGCAAGCCCGGGTATCTCTGAAGGGCAGCGCCTGTGCACTGAAGCCAGACCCTGAATTTCCTGTCTGTTTTATCACACTTGCAAACTGACGGCCAAACCCAGCCCTGGGGAGCGGGCTCTCCGGGAAACAGCAAGATTTGCCTTTGAAGCAGATATTCTCATCTTCTTTATTTTTTAAATTTTAACTTGCTATGGGCTCTTCCTGGCATATGGTTTCCAGCCTGATGAAGTCTGCAGAGTTACCACGGGTAAGAGGAGCAGGGATAATTAGCATAGATGGTAGGGGAGAAATCTGCCCTGGGAGATGGTGAGAAGAAAGGTCCCCAGAAAGCTGATGCTCTTTTTAAAGTACAGTCTAGAGTTGGAGATGTGGAAAGAAAGAGATTTGCCGGTCAGACTGTCACCCAAGTAAATCAAAACTCCCCTTCCCTGCTGGTAAATAACTTCAGCACTTATATGACTGCCATTACCATTGCGTCTGAGCACCATGGAATGCTTCTGTGCTTTTATCGTTGCTTTTCCCTGCTATAGGCATCCTTGCTTTTCCCTGCAGCTATAAATGAGAAACTAAGCCTTGGGAAAGATAAACAGCTGATCCCAATTGACCCTTTGGACTGCTGACCCTAACTGGAGTGACTGGGGACTTGGCACCTGACTACTAACTAATCAGCTGCCCTGTGTGTGGGCTAAAGCCAAGGGCTGGCCGCCAGCCCAGCACACGCCCAGGGGGATTTTGCCCAACCCCATTCATTTTAGTGGTCCTACGCTTAGACCAGCTGGGGATCAGGCCCACTAAGTGCACATGGGAAGACTGGAAGGAAGCAAGCGAAAGGAGAGAGAAGAAAGATGGGGCACTGAACTAGCAAGAGTGCAGGGAAGAGCACGCGAGGGCGGTGTTAATGCCGTCCTTCTGCGGGGAACTGCTGGCTCTTCAGAAGAGCCTAAGGCTGAACAGGCTGACTCAGATACTCAAGGCACGCATGCCACTCGTCTCCCCAAAGGGCTGATCCCAGCTGCTCCACAGGAAGGCAAGAGCCTATCTGGAAAGAAAACCCTCACTAACCACCTGATGGTACAATATTAATGATAAATGATTCATTGTTGTTGCAACTCTCTCTGCTGCGCTGAATCCACGGGCTTTCATTAACATACATCCAAGCTGGCTCTGCCACAGGTGTGCAGTGTTCACCGGGGTCACAGCTTGCTTGCTGACCTTCGGCTGGCCACGGGTTTGTGCCCTGGAGTCACATCACTTGGCTTTTTTCCCTTGTTTTTTTCCCCCATCTCTGTGGATGTATGAATGCGGATCCTGTGCATGTGTCAAGTTCTCTCCTGTATCTCAGCACAGGAATTGCTTCAATAAAACCCTGCTGAAGCACAGCTCCACTCATCGTGATGGTTCATGGCTGTACGTTTCTTCCAGAAGTGTTGAACATAAGCTAAGCTTACAACTGGCATCAGTACCTGCTTAGATTCAGGGTCTTCTGTATTTAAAAATTAGTTTTTTAAAAAAAAAGTCTTGTTGAGGATTTTTGGAGGGAAATTGTAATTTGAACAAAATAAAAAGGATGGTGCAGAGAGGAAGGTTTTTCTGAAAAAAAGTTCAAGAGACATCGTTCTCTTTCTCTCTCCTTCTCAGCTGCCAAAGACCATTGTTCCCCCCAGCTCTCCCCCATTTTTGGACGAAGAATGTCTGTTTTGAGTAGCCAAAACTAAACAGAAGTTAAGCTTCCCAGGTGGGAGCTGGGTTTCCTCAGCAGGGAGCTGACGTTGTTGCCGAACGGCCCCTTCCAGCAGCGGCCAGCTTGTTTTACCTTTTCTGGAACTGAGGGATTAAAGAGCAAACCCTTCCTTTCCCCGGTGCCATGCCATTTGGAAGATGTTTTACTCATCTGCCTAACCATAACCTACATCGTGATAATTAATGAGTCAACACTTCTTTCTCCATGTGACAGCGACTGTCTGGTGGTGGCTGGAAACAGGTAAGGCACCCGGCTAGGCAGGAGGGTGCCGGCACCCACACGGACGCCCCCAGTTCCCAGGGCTGACTCTGCACTCTCGCCGTACCGCGGAGTCTCCGCTGGGGGCGGCCAGATCTTGCAGCGTAGGGGGGACACAGCTCATCCACCGGCTATGACAAAAACACAAGACCTGTCAGCCCGGTGGGGAAAGAAAGAGGCATGAAAGTGAGAGGAAGTGGAAAAGATCAAGGCGAGAACACAGGGCGACAAACTCACCACCGGAAAACAATATAAATAAATACGCTCAGAAATAGCATAACTGACATGCAAAGGA
>VZSZ01001260.1:34646-78516 GCA_013398815.1 Ibidorhyncha struthersii | reverse complement strand
GAGATGGGGTGTCTATGGTGGACACCATGGTGCAGCCAGGGGACACGCTGCGGGTGGCAGGCAAGCTCTGGCCATCCCCTGGCCAAGTCTGCATGCTGCTTGCCCCCCCACCTTCTGACCTACAAGTCTCTGGAGGCTTTGGTCTCTTGGGAGGAGCGCTTCATGCCTTCCCCGAGCCATCAGAGTTCATGAGACGCTGCCAGCATCTCTGGGCCAAGGATGGCACAGGGATTCTGCTGGGCGTGCGGGCACTATTCTGGTTTAGCCCAGTCCTGTTTGCCCAACCATTCCTCTGGTGCAAAGAAAAGCACTTGGGTCCTGTTCCGCTTGCCCCAGCATGAATTCAGAGCACGTCCAGTTTAAATCAGCAAAGGGAATGGGCAGAAAGGAAGGGAGAATCCAGTTCTCCAGGGTTTGCTTTGCTGGAAAGGACAACTGCTCTCAATTTACCTTCTTGCTAGTGCTAAGGTCTTAAGCCACTGAGGCATTTAAGCATGCTCTGACTTTTAAAAAAAGATAAGGCTCCTGAAGTCAGCATTGTTTAGCAGTAGGTCGCTCCTGTGCTTAGAGCTGAGCACACACTTAAAGATTTACTTGTGCTATGTTCGAGGCATGCGTTCCTGACCGCTCTGACCACGGCACTAGGGAGCAGGACTAGGTCCTATGGGTCCATCCCAGCTCTGCTGCTGCCCAGAGGTGTGACTCTTCGTCCGCCACCAGCTGTGCTGCCTATCTCCAAGGAGGTTTGGTCCCCTGAAGCGCCAAGCACAGCCTGGACATCACAAATGGGGCACTGTCCCACCACAGGTCCAGAATAGTATGTCTTTCACCCCTGGCATGATACAAAAAAAAACCAAACAGAGTAATCATACCAAGCATGATTAGGTCTCCAGAGGAGTCCTTTGGGCTAATCTGCCCAAACTTGCAAGACCTGGTTGCAGGCTTGCTGCTGTTCTGGCAGCTTTCCAGTGCCCTGTGAATCAGGGAACGCTGTGACAGCCACTCAAGGACAGCAAACTGTTTAAACCATAATACCACATTCCCATCTGGTGCACTGAAATGCATGAATGCCCATGGACGTGTTATCCTTCATTCCCTCTATAATAGAGCATGTGATACAGTTTTCTCCAAGGAGCAGCAGGGTGAGCAAACACAGTCAGGGAATGTCATTGTGTATCTTCAAAGTGTAAAAGGTAGGACTAAGTAATAAGGATTAATTATTATAGCTGCTTAATGATGCTAGGGATTTTTAATATTATTATTTCTGTGTGTTATCTCAGCCAGGGCCATGGGAACAGGAAGACGAGAGGACCACCTGCCTGAGCCACGCCAAACAGAGGTTTAGATGTTGGTTACAAAAGGCACAGGACAAAATGCTGTAGAATGTGCGTCCTGGGTGGACTGGGCTTCACCTTGGCTGGCAGCAGGGATCTCCATCCTCTGGGTCCAGACATTCTGGATCAGAGCTGGGGGGACTTCTAATCCTAATGAAAAGCAGGCTGCTCTCCTTGACACAACTAGCCGAAAACAGCCAGTCTATAGTCCTGGTCCTGCAAAGACATTGATTGCATCAAGACTTTGATAACGTCAAAACACCACTGGTTGCGTGCTTAAATTTTGGTGCCCTCAGCAGGGAAATGAGGCCAAAGAGAGCTGGGCACTGCCTACCATTGCTCCTTGAATATCAATTCATGCTGCATTAAAGTGGAAGTAATATGCTTCTAAGTGTGAAAGGGCAACAATTTTTTTGGTATTCATGGCTTCACAAAGCAAGGGAGAATTTTTGGCCATGCGCTGAAGGAAGTTTAATAAAGGTTTAATTAAGTGCCTCAATCTAGATGTAGATGTTCTCACTTCTGGTGTTGAAGCTTGAAGCTGTTAGTCATTAATACTCATCTCAGGTAACCTCCACCACCCTCAGCCCCTCACCTGACGCATGCACACACTTGAGAAAGATTGCTGATGTCCTCTCTGAAAACTAATGAAATCACAGTGTGATATTTTGATTTCAAGGGCATCAAAGTAATTCAACATAATGATGGGATCGGGAGGCTCTGATACCACCACCACAACGCAGCTCTTCTTGTCTCTACATCTGAAAGCACCTTGTGAAGGAGATCTGAATCATTCCTCCTCTGTTCAAGTCAGAGAAACTGAGGCACAGAGCATCAAAGAGATGCAGCCCATAGGTCTTGGGTAGCGTCCAGGCTCGAAGCCAGCTGTCCCAGCCCCAGGCTCACGTAACATTCATTGACCACACTTCGCCCGGGAAGAGAGAGATGGGATCTGCCATGGACAGTAGACCTCTATGTGTGCGTGTGTGTGTTTGTCTATGGGTACACAGGTTTTGCAGAGAGAAGGGTACCAGACACAATAACAAACAAAGAGGAAATCAATTCTATGGCCAGCTGGGGAAGCAGATCCTGCTTTAGCTGGTTGGAGTTTAAAGGGCATCAGTGGGCACAGGAAAATGTTTTGTAAGGGCTGGAATGGTAACCAGATTTTTTCCTGAGATTATTTCACAATATTTGCAGTTCTTGTTTGCTGCACAGGAGATTAGGCAGAAAGGCCTGATCGCCTCTTTGTCCTTTTTAGCAGAGGAGAGTGCTCCAGACCTGCAGATGGGGAGAGCCCGTGGTTGGGACTGCTGCAGTAATTCATAAAGTACTGATCTTCAGCAGAACAGAAAAGCGAATAGAAATGATTCTATATAGTTTAAAAGAGTCTTGTGGAAAGCAGAGGAATCATTAGCAAATCTTCTCCATGTGGGGCTGGCGGTTTACTGCTAAAGAACAGAAGGCACGGGTCTCTTAAGGTTATTAATAAAAGCAGCAAACATTTCCTCTGCTTAGTACTCTGAGTATATCCAATTTTTGTTATGGGAAGAATGCCATGCCCTCATGAGGGTTATTACAGGCATCACCTATACATGCAGAGATTGCACTGCGTCTGGGAAAGGTTTGCTTTCTCCCCAGAAATGCTCTGGGTTGATGGAAACCTGAAGTTCAACTAATCAAAAAACACCACTTTTTCCCTTCTTACCCTTGCGTTTCAAGGCCAGCTATGAAGAACTGCTGGAGTATGCCCAGCACTCCTGGGACCCTTGCCCGAAGGCAATTGCTCCAGCCGGTGCTGGGGGTCGGGATGCACTGCACACCTCGGGAAGAAGCAGAGTTCGAGGGAGGTGCACAGCATGAAGTGCCACACTGCGGTCGCAGTTGCTGGTTGTCCGTGGGCTAGAAGCCTCTCTGGGTATCGCAACAACTCTCTCAAGATGACTGTGCTGGTAAGAAGTGTGATATCAAGAGCCGTGAAGCTTTGCCCCTGGAAAGTTGTGGGCATTAAGGCTATGGGTTTGCTTCAGAGAGCTCCTCTCCTCTTGCCTCAGGAGCGCTATGACTGAATCAACACGAGCAGACTCAGCCTCTCAGCTAGTTTGCAGACAGGAAAACTGAGGCACAGAGAAAAGTGACTCACTCCATAGCTATCTAATAGTCAGAAACTGGTCTAAGGGACACAAGTCAGGAGAAAAGTCCTTGCAAGAAAACACACTTTTCCCTAAGAAGGATAACCAGTTTTTTTCAGCCACCCAAGCCAGGGGCAACCCCAGTAGCTTGCAAAGGTTGCCCTGAGCCCACAACCCCACCCCAAGCCTCTCCCAGCCGACATGGCTGTGCAGCTGCCCTGGGTAAGGGAAAAGGAGGGTGGGATGGTCCAGGATGGTCCAGAGACTACTTGCAGCCTGCAGAGCAGGGGGAGGCATGCCCGCCTCTGGCCTTGGGCACCCAAGACATCACTCGCTCTCTGCAGTGCCGCCACAAACAAATGAGTGGTGACTTCACGGGAATGGCCCTGCAGCAAAGCAGGGACCTGCCTTCTTCATGTCCCCATGGTCCTTGCATCCTGTCATGGGTTTCAAGGTCACTTGACATCCACCACTGAGGCCAGATGTGTTTTGGTATCCTGGGTCTTATCTACAAGGCTTTGTTCCTTCTTGGTTTTAGTGCCAGCCCAAATTTCTGCTGGTGACAAAAATGACACCAGCAAGAATACTCCACTGCTGCTGATCGCCTGGGGAGCCCAGGCCTCAGGCCTTTCCCCTATCAGTTCTGCTGCTAGATCGATATCTGCGCTTGAACAAGAGCAGGGCGTTCAGAGATACATCCAAGTGCAAACGGGACCCTTGCCAGTAGGAGAATCCATCACGGCCCTCCAAAGCTGTGCCAGTGGTTAATTAAGTCTCCTGACAGAAACACACCTTATGCCTAATCTGCATTTGTCTGGCTTCAGATTGCATCTGCTGGATCTTGTTTTACCTCCCGTGGCTGGGCAGGCCTAGTGTTATTCAACTCCCATTTCCCATCACCTTGGGATGGGAAGCAAGACTTCCCTGGCCCTGGGTTACTCTGGACATCTGTTTTCCCTGCCCAGAAATGTTGTCTGGGTAGAAAGTGAGGGCTTCAGACTCTCATTTGACATTTCAGATGACATTCAGAGCTGTGTGGGCGTGGGTCAGGGGGCTCACACATGTTTCCCCAGGGTTAGACTGACCGTGCACGTCCTGCAGATGCTCTGCATGTATCTAGTCCATCCTCAACACCTCAGACATGTCAGACTCCCCCTCCAGCCTCTGCAGAGGTCAGGACAGAGCCAAGGATGCACTAGATGTTCTTCACTACCTGGCTTGTTTTTCTTTTTCTTCTCTGCACCCTCCTGAACTGCCTTCTCCTTGGGGGACGGGAAGCGGTACCCATCCTAGGATTGCAGCTGCTTGGCTCACCCTCAATGCTGGGTCGAGTTCCTGCCCTCCTGCATCCCCCTCCTAACACCCTGCTGCTCCCGCAGGCAACCCCTGCCTCCTGCTCTCCCTGCCTCCACCTGGCTTCTCCCCTTGAAAGGCAGCCCTTCACCTTCCCAGCGAGCCCATGTCCTCTGGGGACACAGGCTGCTCGGCGGCGCGCGTGCCCTGATGGATTGATTCAGTTTGACTTCCTCCTGTGTATTTATTCAGGATTCCTAGAAAGCCTTTTTCACTGGAGGCTTCCTGAACAAAGCAGGTGGTGCGTACACGCACGTGTACGTGTGGGTCTGTGGGGTGGGCTGTATCACCGTTATCCCCAGCACTGCAATGCGCTGTGCCGGCTCCGTGCATCCACGCAGCGAGAGCTGGAGGGATCTCGGCATTTGTGGAATGAGCATCTGGGAATGTGCATCTGATCCTCAGACCACGTGAATGGGGGGCTAAAAATAATAACCAACTGCTGCTCCATTCCTCAGCAGCATCTGGGGGAGTTTGTGTAGGGAGGAACAGCCATCAACCCCTAACACCACCCAGCAGCATCCCTCTGCTTCGCAGCCTGGGTTTGTGCATATAAAAGGGGTCAAAGGCTGCGAGCTATTTTTTTTTTTAAAAGGGTTTCTCTCAGGGAGGGCTATGCTGTGAGTTTTCTCCTACCTTACCCATCTGCTACTGACCTGCCCTATTAAAAGATGCCCTGGTTTTGCACTTGAAACCTCATTTGCCCTTTGCAGTGGAGCTGACACAAGTGCCCACTGCAGCGGGGAGAAGGTGACAGCGTTACAAGAAGAAGGGTGTGGAGACTGTCCCTGCGAACACGAGTGGAGACCACATTTTGAGAGTAGTCGGTGCCTTCCCCTGTGCCGGAGTTGGGCACAGTCCAGCTGTAGCAGGTCTGCAAGATTGCTGGTGGGAAGAGTCGCTGCCTTGCCAATGCATTTTTGTACTTCTTTCAATCTCGGCTTTAGCAGTGCCACTCTCTTTGCAGTGGCACTGACCAGCTGTGAACAACAGAGTCAAAAAGAGTCACCTGTGGTCACAGCTTTGTTTGAACTTGCTTGTTCTGTAGGATTTCTTTTCCTCTCTCCTAATCCAAAAATAGCTTTACCCAGTGATTTCTTTCAGCAAGTAAATACCATTTCCAACCAAGGAACAGCAGCAGCATATGGATCAGGTGCTGCACATCTAGGGGAGAAAAACTCAGCAGCGTCTGACCCAGCTCACACCTGGATTCACTTTGGTTCTCTGCAGGGACTGGGCAGCTCTGGGAAAGCTGAGTATGGTTACACCTCTCTGTGTCTGGTTTCTTTCCCTGTGAAATCAAGTTCATGTCACTCCTGTACCTCTTGGCAGAAGGTGCGGGAATCCTGCCACAGGGTTGCAGACAGCAGTACAACCTGGCTGTGGTCCTTGGTGGATGATGGCTCAGCCCCATGCAGGGGTTTCATCTTCCCTTTTTTCATCCCTCAACCATATCTGCTGCCCCAGGGGCCACCGGAATGACCGAGGGCTGAGTGATGAGCGGTTTCTCTCATGGGGTACAGCTACAAGATATGGGCAAGTTGTGGGAGCTGCTGAACAAGGGGAGAAAGGTTCCCACCAGCGCCAGGAGGAACAGAAGTGAGGAAGGTGTCAGGAGCACAACACTCCTGCAACAGCTTTCTTGCAGGTCTCCTTGCTCCCCAAATGTGGTACTGTAGCTTTTCAGGCTTGCAGATGGGATAACAACTGCAAGGCTGGGCAATTTGTGCCTTGTGGGCTGCCTGTGGTTCACAGGCTGTTCAAAGCTGGTTCTTGTGGCAGGTGAGCAGCAGTGGCTGGCAGGTGGGCTGCTACGTAACCCACATTCCTGGTTGGGAGCTAAAGGGGGTGAACCCACCAAAAATAATTTTGCTGCGTCACGCAGCTACTGAACGCCTGTCCTTCCTGCTCCACTGGAGAGCCAGAGGAGCCCTGGGAACATTAACTTTTTCCAGCATCATAGACATGGTTTGGTGTCCTTGGGATGATGCCATTGCCATGCAAGTGAGCATGAAGGTGCCTTGGCTGTGGCCTGGTTTCTACCAGCAGCAAGATCAAAGCAAGACTTGTTCTGCGGACCAGAGGTGTGCATGGTAGTGGGAGAGAAGCAGTGCATTGCAAAAGGGAGATGGGAACACCAGACTGCCGCCTTTGGCTTTCCCAGTGGATAGGGAAATGTCTGGCTGGATTGAAGCTGCAACCACCACCAGGACGTGCCAAGACAGTCCCCGAAATCCTTGTGTGAAATTGGGTTTCCTGGGAAGCCAGCCCAGAACACAGGGTATATAATGCCCTGCCTGCGTGGCAGCCCTGGCAGGTAATGAGCAGCTTGAGTCATACCTGGGCAAGGTGTCCCCAGGCTGCGATAGACTCACAGCTTGGGTGGGTCAAGGTGCAATTGCCAGGTTCTGTGCCCCGAATTTTGAGGCAGGCCTGGATGCATCACGAGGAGAAGGCCATGTGGGGCAGAAGATGACAGCTAGCAGCCTACTGGAAGAGACCCGGCTTGGCAGGGAGATCAAGGCCCTGGGAGTGGGAAGGAAAAGGAGAGGAACCAGGAATGAGAATTGTGTTGGGGTGGGGTGTGGGAAGCAGAGCTGAAAAGAAATGTCTGAGAGTCTTTCTGTGGGAGGATGAGAATTGGATTCCCCTGGAGCTGGCAGACCCGTTGAGCCCTGATCCAGATGCTTCCCGGCAGGCCATGGAGGCTCTGCAGCTTCCCCCGGCCTGAGCCTTGCTCTCAGCAGTACCCAGAGGAGCTGGGGAATGGCAGCAACAGCTCTGCAAGCTTCGATACCTCCCAGCTGCTATGAAACCCTGTGGAGGAGAAGCCCCATCTCCTTTGCTATTTGCCATGTACAACGCCAGATCCAGTTCCCGGATGGTGGCCCCTTCATTTGCATGGGGCACCAGGGGAGGCAACAGCCTTAACAAGCACAGGGAGTACTCGGGACAGAGTGGACGCACTAGGGATGGGAGTGACCAGGGATGGGAGCTGGAGGGCTGCTGAGCGTAGCTCTGAGAAGTGTGGTAGATGCTGACATGCTTAATTGCCTCTCCTGGCTGGAGGTAACAGAGGTGAGCTCAGAATGTGCAGGTGACCCTTACATTTCTTCAGTGTGTAGTCAAAAAAATTGTGTATTCCTTGTTTTTCTACCCCTTTCCTCCTTATCCTTCCAGACACTGAAAATATGCACTTTTTATTTGTAAACATAAATCTCTCGGAGTTGGGAAATCTGCTGCCAACTCTCATGTTGGAAGCCCTACGCCCTTTTGTGCTTCCTGGGAGGCGGGCTCCCAGCGCATGCTATCTCCTCTCCCATCAGCTGTGAATCATGGACCATCGAGGGCACCTCATGCAGAGGGAGAACGAGATGCAATTATAATCCCCAGGGAGTGCTGCAGCCATCTGTCTGTGCTAAGACTTTTGAGGTTTTCAGTTGTTCATTAAAAAATCCCTAATTTCCTATTGAAGAAACAAGAGGAAAATTTCCGACTACACACTTCCCAATCTGTGGCCAAGCCACAGAAGATTAGCTGGTGCTTCCTGGCTCCAGACTCAAGAACCTGTCTAGCCAGGGGCTGGTGTTCACAGCTGAGCCTCAGGAGGTGCTTCGTGAGACTAGCCCAAAATGTGGCCCCCACCAGCAGCGCCGCACTGCTCCATGCTCCTGAATCCGGTTCACCCAGCCCCTCCCGGCGTGCACACGAGGAACAGCTCCACAGAAGTGAATGGCGTTACACCTCTGCATGACATGAATCATGTCCAGCGAGTCTTGAGCTGACCCTTGCAAGGAGCTCCTGAGGCATTGCGTGAAAATTATTTATGGGTGGTTTTTATTGCCTGTAAGAGGATGTAGAAATCGGACAGCGCCTTTGTGGTTTTCTTCTGTCAAATTATGATCAAGGTTGCTATTTTGCTGCCCAAATATTTAAGTGTGAGGCAGAAATCTTTACAAGGGCTACCACATTCCTTAGGTTATCTATATTGGTCCTGCCCGGGCCTATAAATTCTAGAGGGACTACCAAAGTAAATAATACATTTGCCAGCACATATGTTGCTCCAGGGGAACTCCTATTTCCCGTAGCACAAAGGTCAGTAGGTCAGGGACCTACTTGCAAATCAATAGAAAATTACCTTTCAAGTGACACCTGCATTAACCTTTGCCTCTTGTTGGTCTGGATGAGGTTAAGGCCACCAGTCTCTATAGGGAGAGTCCTCCATTGTACATATGATTTATTTGCATTGTCTGTTTTCCCTGCTTGATCTTTGGAATTACTGGCACAGTTCCCACACAGCATGCAGGGCCATTTCCCCCCGTATTGGTCAGGGATGGCAGGAGATGCACAAGGCTGTGCTTTTTGCTGACAGGTGTCAGAAACAATAAGGAAAATGTATATGTTTGGAAATGAAAAAAAAAAACCACCCCAAAACAAACAATAGGAAGCAATTACAAAGACCCCCTGTCAACACAAAGCTTTTATATCTAAAAGATATGTCCTTAGCTCAATCATTAATGACAGCCATAGATCACTAAAAGTGAATGAGTTGTAAAAATCAAACTCACTTGCCATTAGAGCTGGGCTGGAAAGAAAATTGCTGGATCCTACAGCCTCCAGACTGGTGTGAATCACTCCTTGTTTTCATCAGGGGCTTGTTCACACTTTGTATTTCTTTCAGCTTGCATGAGAAAATCAGACTGGTCATTTCAGTCTGCTTGTTTCTTTTGCTCTCCAACCCTTGCATTGCTGCAAGCCAGTGCTGATCCACCGGGAGCAAAGAGTTTAGAACACCCTCTGCTCGCTCCATCTCTTATTCTCCCACGGCAATGCTCACACATTGCCAGCACAGTGTTGCAGCTCACCTCCACCTCCCTAGCCAGGGGAGCAAAAGGGTCATGGTCCTGCCCAAGACCTGACAAAGGGGTCTTCTGACCCTATGCTGGATACTTTCCCCATAAGGCAATTAATATGGGAATTGGACTGTGACTCCTTTCCCTCTCCCGTTCCATAGAGACTCATATATCTCTTTTCTGGATATTACTGAGCTTGGATTGTCACGCAGGGACTCATGAATGCAGATCTCTTTCCATCACTTCAGATGCTGTTCCCTAGTGTATGAGGCAACTACGTCTTTTGTTTATTTCTAATTCCTCCTTTGTACCCCAGAGAAATGCTGCTCAGTTGCTTTGCTGCTGGTGAAAATCCTACTGCAAAGCACCACTCCCTGAAGCAGGTAAGGGATGGGGTGATCATCAGAAAATAGCTGACGTATTCCGAACAGTTCCTGTAATGACTGAATTCCCAGTCAGCCCAAGCAATCCTGCCAGAGTGTGCAAAATGCCCGGTGGGCTTTAGATAACACTGAGCAATGCTTGACTGGCAAGGTGACACTATAACCTCAAGACCACCACGCTGGCTTGCCAAAAGTCCTCTGGCACAGGCCATCACCCTGCCCCTGCCACCCTTCTTTGGTCCATGGGGACACCTCGGGTGCAAGGGGGCCACACAGCTCGCTGAAGCTGGGCTTGCCATTGCTTCGGGCATGTGCAGTTTTGGCCACTGACTTCTGATTGTCACTTTGGACCTGTGGGTGCTTCTGGAAAGCAATTAACAGCCAGAATAAAAATGGGCAGACCATAGGACTTGGCACATTGCAGTTGGCAAATGCTCCCTACCCCTCTGGCTTGCTTTAAGCCCTAAACCTAGCTGATTGTATCCTGTTAACAGGCTTTAGTTCTGGATGCCGTTGAGAGTCTGCCAAGCACAATTTGTAGGATGTTTTAATTGGAGTAGAGAACAGTAATAAAAAGACCTTTGACCGAGCCCTGCAGATGAGGCTAACAGGAGGAAGGACCGTGCTGCTTTTCGGTCACTTCCCTTGAGTTGTCCTTGTTAGAGGGAATGGACCCAAGGTCCAAATCTGCTTGGCAGCTGTCCCTTCTGCCCAGCTGCTTTGTACACACTAGAAATGTACTCTGACCACCCAAAGCTGCCTAGGCATGGTAACACTGAGCAATTTGCTAAGGCTCCCCTGAAGCAACTGTGGTGGTGGCATCCCTCACTGTCTCACCTGGGAGGCTGATGACTTCTGTCTGAGGGTTCAGCACGGGGGTGGGAGGTGAAGACACTCCTTTCTTATGACTGCCATGGGAACAGGTATCAAGAAGCAGCTGGGGGGGAGCTTGCAATGCAACGTCCTCTTCACCCCAGTCACATTCAAGTGATTTCACTTTTCAAGGGGCTTCCTGGGAATCCGAGGTCAGAATCTGTCCCGTAGTCTCCACTCTCAACTACTCAAAGCAGCAGCAGCATCTTCATATCTTTCCCTTTGGCTCGGCTGGGCCCTGCAAGCTGGGTTTTGTCACAGTGGGATGTCACTACTCATTAGGTTTCTTGCAGGAACATCCCCTCCCAAGCACCCAAAGTGATCAAGCTGCCACCTCTTTATGCAACTTTTGGGACACCCACCCTCAGCGACTGCCAGCTGAATCACAGAACAGGGATGGATGAAGCCTGTGCTCTGTCCCAGCAGGCAGGAGGATGGCTGTTTCCCAAGGAGACTGCTGATCTGCAGCTCTGCTGGTAAAAGCTTGAGCACTGGGACTGCTCTGCCACCTGGGAGCCCGGCAGGCAGCAAGTGTTTCCTGCTTTCCACCCTCCTTTCCTTTCAGTGTCTGCTTTGAGCTGCTGTGCAACATCAGACAGCACCTATACTCTGCTTCACAAGGGGCTGCACTTGCACAGAGGTCGGATGATGCCCCTCTAATCTGCCTGCCGCACGTTATTCAGTCAGTAGAAGAACATCGTCAGAGGAGAGCCACTTTGCTATGGCAGCAATAACATTGGTGCTGCCGCAGATTCTCAAGGACTTGCATTTGCCAGGGACCAGCTTGGCCACACAGTCCCATGAGGACTGGGGCATTTGGTCACCAGGGGGGTTCACCAGGCCCAACAGGTCCCATTTGGGCTGGGAACAGGGCCAGGCAGAGATCATCTTATATTAAAGATGACAGGTCAAAAATCGAGTCTTGCTCCTCCTCCCATAACCCAGCCCTGCCTGGGCATCCCCATGGTGGGCAGCACGGGTGGCATGGGGGCAGATGTGGCTGCACGGGGCTGGGGAGGATGGCGGGTGCCAGTGTGGGAGCCCAGCTCGCAGCATCCCAACTGTGCTGACTGAAATCACGACGTCTCGCCCGCTGCTGCGCACTGGCATGGTGGGACCATGCGGGCAGGCTCGCTGCCGAGGGGGCTGCCAAGGGGGAGCGCGGGGGGAGGTCGACTGCGACCTCGGTTTCACTTCCTGCCCTGTGTGGGGAGAGATCATTAAAAATATCTGACTAAGGCAGTCGTCTTTGTTCTCGGTATTACTAAGCTCTCCCCGCTCCCCAGCCCCCTGCGACGACAGCGGTGTGGGCAGAGCTATTTCACTTTCCCCTGGTTTGCAGACTCACAGCTGGGCAGGCAGGTGTACGGCGCTGCCAGACTGCACACCTCCCGGCCTCTCCCCGCCTCGCTGGTACATGATCCTTTCTCCAACAGACCTGGGTACTTTTCCCCAGCATCTCAGTGGGTCACAGAATCTTAACCCTCAGAGGGATCTGGGGACACCAAGCCAGGGTAATGTGGATGATGCTGAGGGTCATCAGGTGGGGATCGGGTCCCAGGGATGCTCAGAGCAAGGGAAGATTTGGGACCCTGCTTGCCAGGCACAGCAGAGCTGGGCTGCACAGCTGCCTCCTCCTATGTGGGGTCGTAGAGAGGGGGAGTTGGATCTCAGGCTTGGCTGCCATCAAGTTCATCATAAATTGATTTCCTCTTGGATTGATATGATAACCATAAAAGATGTGAGCGTTTTAATATCTGCCTCCACAACTGCAATATTGGTTTTAATGGCCGTGTTGACTAATGTGCACCGTACTTTACAAATCTGCAACATGCCTTTTCTTGCCAGAGTAACTTGCAGCCCAGTGCACATACAGACATTGCAGCTTAGAGGAACGGTGGTTTGTAATTTAATGTATCCCCTTTCACATGCACCAAGCCCTGTGGTGCAATTAGATGCTCCCTTTTGCAAAAGCAGTAATTAATGCTCCTGTCTGGGAGCTGGGAGTGGGACAGGGCATGTGAGGTGATCTATAGCCAGGTTGCATTGAGTTGAACGGCTATCAGAAGCCCATCTTTTGAAACAACAACAGTCAAGAGAGTGGCACAGCAGGTCAGCTGGAAAGACAGTTTCTTCTCGTTTTTCCACTCTTGCCTTACTAAACCTTTTTCTTGATTTCACTGCAGATAAAGAAATAAACACTACACCTACATGGTCTGTCATGGAGGCCCATGTTTTATTACATGTTTCCAAATTCCAGACTCACTTTGATTCCTGGACTAGATCGGCTTTCCCTGTGCATATTCTGCCCATCTCCAGTGCCATTCTTCCAGCTGGACTGGTGATCTCTATGGGAACCCATCAGATGTTGGATAAATTTCAAAACGGGTGAGATTAACCTGGGGCAAAATATCCATGCATCACTTAGGCTCTAAATCCCATGAGTTTTGTTGCTACAGAAGATTTGTGTTTTCACCCTGTTGGTGCAAGCAGGTGGCAAATTGGCAGGTGACAATCTGCTAATATTAATACTGTGCTGCAGGTAAGCGGAAGCTGCCATATCTCTCCATCAAGATCTTGACTGGTGTTGTGTTCTACTTCTGAAAGCTTAGGTGAGATGGCATTCAACCAGGAGGCTTGCTTAGCTCTGCTTGCATATCGCAGTGAGGGCTTTGCTGCAGTTGGGATGGGAGCCCTGGAGCCCAGCTCTGGCTGTGACCCATTCCTCCACCAAGGTATCTGGGATGAGCACATGGGGGACCATCTAAAGCTTGCGTGTGGAGCCATGGGTGGAGATGGATCCAGAAGCAGATGTGAAGGGTGGATGGAGCTGCCCACCTGTGTGACTGTCCCTAGCTATGTGGCAGGGAGGTCGATGATGCTGAGCGGGGCTGATGTGACCTACCAGGCTGTACCTGTCAGTGGAGTCCTGGCCATGCCACCACTGCTGTCACTTCACATGCAGCTAGTGAGACCAGGAGTGGGGATGGAACCTCGTGGGAGGGCACTGTGGAAGAGGCAGCCACAGTATTATTACTTCATGGTAGCAGAAGAAGCTGATGAATAAGCCCAGAGATGCTGGTCCAAGGCCAGTGTGGGGAAAGACAGGTTGATTTTTGGTGAATCCATCCTCCTTTTTCTTCACAGGATTGACATGACAGATAGCAGCAGTGGTGGAAATGCTAGCAAGACAAACTATTTCCAGTGCAGGTGAACCACTGAATTTAAAATCCTGGGGACAGCTTATTTGGGAGAGCTGCTGAGCAGGACAAAGCCCTTCAGAGTGAACATGCTGCAGTGCTCTCCTGGAAAATAAACCCTGAGAGGGATGTGCCCATGGAGGCTGGGGGACGACACCTTATGCATTCAGCAGCAACGTCATCCCCTCCTGCGCAGTCTGCTCCTTCAAAGCAGAAGAGACTGGTCACAGCGTGGGGGCCAGTTTTGTACAAAGAAGCCAGGAAACAGCGATAAGTGACTATTGTCAAAGTTTAATTTAAAAGAGTTGGAGGTTTTGCATATAATTTCATGAAGCATGGGAGAGCCCTTCCTTAATAACACATGTTTTTAGGAAATGTGAGGCTACGTGCACTGTTTCCAGCACCCCAGGGTGCTGCAGGTGTGGGGAGTGCTTAGGATCCTTCAGAGAGGAAGAAGGAGGGAGACAAAAGCTTTTAGGATGAAGTGTTTTTTCTTCAGCTAATCAAAGCTCCTCACTCAGGGCTGGAACAAAGCAGCCAAGACCTGTCCTTTTTACCATCACCAAATGAGGGGGGTCTTGCCTGGTGGGTCATCGTGTGGGTGGTTGTGGGCTGCTGTTATCCTGTTGTTAAGGTCTGAAACCCTGGGCAATCCCATCCTCCGAAGCAACACCCTGTGCTGGGCAGTGCAGCTCCTCTGGGTGCTGGTAAAGGACACCTGTCAGTTGACACCCACTCCCTCCCTGGTCGCCCTAAGCAGGAACCGCCTCGGCCAGGTGGGGTCCTGGCCTACAGACCCCGTTCCCAGGCCCAGGACCCACCTCCCAGGCTACCCCAAATCTCCAGTACCTACCAAGGGCACTCGCAATCCGCTTTGGACTGGAGAATCTGAGTGTGGCTGGTGTTGGATGAGCCCTGGGTAGCAGTGTGGAGGCGGCTGGTCTGTGCAGGAGATGCTGAAATGGTGCACCATCACCTCCTCCAGCCTTTCCAGGGCAGCGAGGGTGGGAAAAATGGGGCAAGTGAGTGTGAGCGTGCATGTACAGTTGTGCACATGTGTGCGCGTGTGTGTGTGTCTGTGTGGGTGTAGGACAAAGCATGTAAATAGAGGTAAAGAACGTGCCGTGTATGTGAGGATGGAGGCTGGGAAAGGAAAAATTACTTAGCCGCAAAACAGAACTCCTTTACCTGTTTTTCTCATAAAGCGGCATGAGGATGTTTCTGCTAAAGCCGCCTCCTTTCACAGCAGCTGCATTATGAAATGACTTCTTTTTAACAAATCCATCTGCCTGCTTTTTAATAAGCAGGGCTTTCCACCATTGTATATGTGCGAGGTCTGACCTTTTCATAGGAAAAAACATTCATAACCAAAAACTATAAATAGAAACCTTCAGACTGGAGCAGATAAAGATGTAGGTTATGTGACTTTTTTTAAAAAAAACATAATGTGGGAGGGAAAGGAACAAGCTCTTTTAAAAAGTCATAAACTTCTGTTATTGCCTTAAGCTTTCTTAATATTTGCTGGAACATTTAAGGAAAGACTTAAAACAGCAGGGCTTACAAGACATCTGTATCTAAGCAGGTATTTTTACAAAGGAAAGGAAAAAAAGATTAGAAATACATTTACTTTAGGAAAAATGGTATTTCCCCCAACTACAAAACAAAAAGTTTATACAAGGTTAGTATTTCTAGGATATGTTTTATATTTTTTTCATGTTCTGGTTCTGCAAGCTCTCATATATACACGTAAATTTGCTCATGAGTATAGACACAGCCTTCAAAGGGACTACTCATGTGAGAAAAGCTGATCATTCATTGTTTCCACTTCAAACCATATTTGGTCCTGTATTTTAAGCCCCAGCTGCCGGAGGCAGGTGATTACATGAGAATCTCAGCTTACTTTAAAATAAAAAGTAGAAAAGTAGGTTTCTAAATCTTGTGGTTGAAGAGAAAGCTTGAAAACATGTCCTCCACAGAGCTTCAGAACCAGAAGGCAAATAATACGAAACCAATCTTCTATCTAAATCTGCTGATCACACACATTTCTTGATTGGGAGCAATATTTATTAAGTGTACAACAAAAGAGTTCAAGAAAGGGGAGTAGGAAACGATCAGTGCAATTGTGGCTTATCTGAGCCACGTCGGCAAATCACTGCTGCCACATGCAAAGACCCTTGGTGGATGCCGACTCACAAATGCTCTGAACAGCTTCACTTAGCAAAAACTCAGGTGAGTCAAAGTGACTCAAGAGAAGGCTTTGGTTAAGCATGCACTTAGCTCATCCCATGCCTCAGATTCTAGGATATGCGTATCTTCTCTGATATTTAAGACAGCGCAGAAAATAAATCAACTTGCTTGGTGCTGTCAGCAGGGAAATAAAGATAAGCTGTTAGCTGTAGCCACTGAAGGGTGCCGTGGTAATATGATACTTAGAGTCCCTGTGTTGTTTTTTGATATACTTCAGCAACATAAGAAACAATTACACTGATCCATATTTCATCGGGCATTGCAGGCTGAGCATCTTCTGCGAATATTGTGTAGTTTCTCAAGTGTTGGCTTTGGCTTCCTTAGAGAGGTATCTTTTTGCTTTGATTGCTCAGTGCCAGGGTCCTTTCTCCTAAGATGCAATATCTCACCACCACTGCTCCACAGCGCAGGGCTGTGACAGCCTTCCCTTGAACTGAACGCCTCCAGTAGCATGACAACGCTCACGTGAGGAAGAGAGCCAGACCAAATAATGGGGTTTGTCCAGCAGCCACAACAAGGAACTTCGTCTCTTTTCTGCTGCAAGGCATTTTAGGTTGAGTTCATGTCACCACTTCCCCGATACCTATAAATATTTTTTTTCATATATAGAAAATGGGAAGCTACATAGAGATCGTAGAAATGAGAGCAGGACGGTGATTTCTGCAGAGACATCTGCTTGTGCCACTTCAGCTCTGTGGGCACAAGCATGTGTGTGCACTCGCTGCATGTAGAGTTTGCCTTGTAGCTTCATTTCTCCCAAATGATGATGGCCTGTTAACCAAAAACCTCCCAGGCAGTAATGTTTGAAATCATCATTTTGTGATTCTGGGTTTTGTTTTTTTTCTTTTTAAATGTTTTTCAGAAGCTGCAATTGCTGCAAAGATATCAAGACCCAAAGGTCACGCATGTAAAACACAAACCTTGGGGCAACCAGGAAAGATGTCATGAATTCTGCGTGGGTGGTTTGAAGAGAGGGGAACCCCACCATCCACGTGCAGAGAAGTGGGGCATGGATTTTGTCCAGCACCTGGTGCGTGGCTGCTCTCCATCATTTGCGGTGGATGCAAAGAGGAAAAGAGGGGCTGCCCTTGGGAGAACTTGAACCCTGCCAGAGATGCTTGTTTTAAGAACAGGAACATATTCCTTTCTGCAGGGCTGCGCTTGAAGTAGTCGTTAAGTTGAAATCTGGTCCTGTGGAACCTGGTGGCAAAGTCCCTGTGGACTTTGGTCTCGTCCAAATTCCACCCCTTGGCTTTGACTGCGGTCCAGCAGCTGCCTAAGCCTGAGGCTGGCCTTCTGCCCTCCACTGAGTTTCCTTCTGCAGTGGTGGAACGGGGCCCGGGTTGTATCTCACCAATAAAACAAATAGAATTAAATGATGCAAGGGTGTTTGAGTCGTGATTTTCATCAGCGTTTCCTTTTCACTGAGCTCAAAGTCTACTTTGAATGCAGCCTACTATTTCAGTCTGCAAGAAAAGGCTACATAGAAAATAGGTTTTGAATCAGATGCTTTACATAAACCATGGGTTTTACTAAAAACTGATCCATTCTTCTCTTTTTCACTCCTACAATAGCAACTCTACAGGCAGGCATTAAGGTTTCAGTACTTTCATCTTGTCTCAGAACATTTAAGGTGGCCAAAGCAGGTAATAATAATAATAATAATAATAATAATAATAGCAACATTGAAATCATTCATCACAACTGATTTATTGGAGGAATTTTGCCACACATGGGCGTGATAAGTCATCCAGAAATAGGTCACAATTTTCTGAAATGTATCTGAGGTGCAGGATTATTTGCCAACTAATTTATACCAAACAAATCCCTCTCACTGTTAGTAGACGGCGCTTTTATTTTGAGCTGTTTTGACTGAGTAGCACCATGGTTCACATGGTGAATATCTGCTTCTTGATTGGGAACTGGAGCAGGCACCTAACTTTAACCATGTGCCAGATATCTCCTGGCTGAAGCCAGCCATAAATGCACGTTCAGGCTAAGGGAACACAGGGAGATTGATTTTGGCAACCAGCCCATGAGCCAGTAATACAGAAGCCTTTCATCAGCAGTGGGCTCGGCGTTGTCCTAAACCTGGAGATGCTGCAGTGGGGAACAAGAGCATCATTTTAACTGCCCTTCCTGAGATTCAGATGGGTTGGGGAGGCTGTCCCGAAACAGCCACGTAGGTGGTGAAACCATGAGGGATGTGGGAAGACGAAATGGAGCCATCCTTCTGTTAGGAGAAAGAAAACTGTGGTCTCCTTTTGCTTTGCACCAAGCCTTGCTTGGTCCTAGCTAACGCACCTGGCTTTTTACAACCCCCCTCTGAACACAGCCCCTTGGGGTACCCCTGCAAAGCCAAACAGAGAAGAGGCTGGAGCCAGTGGTGCCTCCCATGCTGTCAGCTTTCCGTCTACATCACTGAGGGTCAGATGTGGCTGAAAGCACCTGGAAAAGCTCCTGGGCCTCATGATAAACTGGTCTGCGAAGGGGTCAGCCCTCACCCCGCACTGTCCCATCTCAGCATCAGCAGGGAGAGTTTGGACTCCTCTCCTTGTAAAGGCACTGGAAGTCGCCTGAGCTCAGTGCCGAGCGTACACGCACTTACAGACGGTGTGGAGAACTTGTGGATGGACTTTGGATTGTCCTCCTGTACAGACAGATCGAAACCCTGGCTTTTATTCAAACCTAGGGGATCTCCAGCATGGAGCAGCCAAAGACAAATTCAACAGCTATCCTTCAGCCCTCCCCTGCAAGGAAGAAAGAAGCAAATTCATGGCTCTCTCTGATACTGTGATTTATACAGAGGCCCGCTAGATTTAGTGCTTTTAGAGAAAAGAATCAAGATTCTTTATCCCAAGGGGATTGCAATTTAAATCAGGGAGAGAAAAAAATCAGCGCAAAACTGAAACAAGTATCAGAGGGGACATCCTTGTAAATAGAAATGGAAGATCCATTGTAACTGCTCTTTTCAAGAGTTTTGTGGGTGTGTGAGAAAGTGACCTGAGAGAGTGGCCGGGATCAATCTACATGCAACAACCCATTTTTGCCGAAGGAGTTACTTGGCACTTCCAGGGCTTGAACTGGTGGTGGGGATGAGAAGACTCTTTGTAAGATGACCCTCTGAGGCAGTTGAAGGTAGACTCAAGCCCACTGATGTCAGTTGGAAACCTTTCAAGGTGTGTGGCAAATAACACAAAATTGCGGTAAATAGAAGGTATGAGAAGTTTGTCAAGGCCATCACAAATGAGATTTTTGTCAAAGTTGAATCATCTGTCCCTCTACTTTCTTTTTAACTCATCCCACAGTGTGGAGTGAGGAGATGCTTGCTGATTTGGGCCTCAACATTTATTGTAAGCCTGTGTCTGCATGTGGGAAAGCAGGAAATTTCCCTACTGTGCTTGGAATTGCAATGCTATAGAGGTGTTTATACGTGTGGGGCTTATTCCTTTATGAGAAGGGGGATAAATTATACTTGAATAAAGCCCTTGCTGCATCCACCCTAGGGAATCGCTCTGTCTGCCTATCACTCTAATGCTCACTCTATCACTCTAACTGCAGTAGTTAAAGAAAAACACACTATTGACCAACGCACAAGTACAAAAAACAGTGCAGACCCAGGCTTTTCTGCTTTCTATGGTTCTTTCAGAACAAAGGCAAATTAAATTGGTTGTTACTTCATTTCTGTGTGCATTAAGACTCTTTGCATGGCCTGAACAGCATAAAAGAGCGTTGGGTCCGCTCAGAATTAGCCTGAATAAATTCAGAAGGCCGTATTTCTTTACACAGCACATAATAATTTCCAAAGCATCTGCCATAAAAGGGGGTGATTGAAACAGATTTCCTAGTGGATAATTTCCTGCCTGTTTCTAACACTTTCATCTAAGGAAACTGAATCCAAAACTCATGGTCACCAGTGTGAAAACTCCATTGATCTTAGTGGACTTTGGTTCAGCTCTGAAAGATATGAGAACAGATACTGAGAATTTGTGTTTCTGGAGCTTGGGGCACCACCGTCCTTATCTGACACACCACAGCAAGACCAACATGCAGCAGAGCTCCTTCCTGCAGCCATCGTTCTGTGCTCCCCATCCTTTTCCGATACTCTCAACACAGTCAGTGTGACATGGGATTATGGAAATTGATCATGGGCCCATGATCTGGGAAGCAGATCTTAAATTCACATGGTCGGAGACTATGGGAGTCATTCACTGATCAGATGGTGTGTCTCAGGATGGGAAAGCTCATGCTCAGGTGGACCTTCCTCATGTTTCCCACTGTCAGCCCTCCCCTGTTCCACCTCAGCACATGACTGTGGGGTTAATGGGTCTCCAAGAAGGGACATAAAGATGTGTAGTGAGTGCCTAGGGAAGCTTGTCACCTTGTTTTCTGAATAAAAAAAACCCTCTCTCACATCGCTAAACAGGTACCTCCATTCCCATAGTATCTGGGACAGCTGATTCAGTAGGTAGAAACCTGGTGTGAGCTGAGGTAGCTATTGCTGATTTGAGTTGAGAACGAGATCTTCAGTGAAATGAATTGATGGTTTCAGTTCCGGATCTGGTGGGTAAATTAAAAAAAAAAAACAAAATTGGGCTGTGTAATTCAATGCTTGCTTTCAGGAAGCCACACAGAGCAGAAGCCGAGCATGGACACTGACTCATCTCTCGCCCTGCGATACGAGCCCATGCCCCCCGACTGCAGGAAGCAGGAGAGGCAGGCAGGGACCCTGGCTGGAGAGCTGGCAGCACCCAGGGCCAAGAGGGGTTTGATCCTGCATGTTCCATCGCCGGGAATAAGAGCAGCACCGGGGAAAACTAGTGAAGTGGAAAGAAAACCTCCACCTCCACGCGATCCCATTCATCCCAAGACTGTCCAAAATGATTCAGATATAAATATTATCATACCACAGCTTGCTGGCATTTTCATTCAAGTACAGTATACAAGAGAATTTCGGTTAACTCTCCACTCCCCAGTGGCCAGAAGATGTAGGGTAGTATAATTTATTGCACAGCTTAGGAAAGCCAGATTCATGAGAGCTGGTAAGTCAGCATCCCTCTGTCTCTTACCAGTTATACCAGTGTGCATTTCTCTGTTGCCACCTGAGGAACTGTAAGCAGCTTTCAAAGGTGTTAGAAGTCCCCACCACATCCCTGTGAGAGAAATAAAACCCACGTCTTCGACAAAGAGGGAGAAGGAGGGCACTGGAGAAAAAAAAAAGTGTGAATTTAGAAAGCTGGTGGCAGAGCAGTGGGGAGCAGGCAGGAGCTCCTGGCTGCTGGGAACGCGGCCTTCCTGAGCAGGCAGTCAACAGGACGAGCAGCAGGAACAATGAGCTAAGCGCTGCGATGGAAACAAACACCTTTTTTTAGGCGCTCTGCACTAAGCTGCTGCTGCTACTTTTATCACACCATTCATTTGGGAAGAAAGCAGCGCAGCAAAACAAGGTGCGCACGCAAAGCCGCGTGCCGTGCTTGGGCTCACATAAGTTACCAGCCTGAAAATCAAGTTAAATTGTTTCATTTAACGGTTTGGGACTGCAGTGTTCTTGTATGATGTTAAGTCTTTGTAACTGGATACAGCCAGGTGGATCCTTAGGGCAGGACCTGGATGATCTGTAAGGGAACTGAGGACCACAAATGGATGTTAACTTCTTCTGGGCAGCGAAAGCCAACATCTCCACTGCGCAAGTCTTCCATGAAGGCTCTTGAGCTGTTTTACAGATAAACACAAACACACGTGCACGTGAAACCCCCTGGCAAAAACAATGGTTGTTTTGCATGCTAAATGTGTCAGTTGCATTTCTTTTTACGACTGAATTCATTCTCAAGTCATGAATGCAAAAAAANGAAAAAAAAAAAAAAAAAAAAGCCTAGTGAGTGTTTAAATTTAGGGCATTAATTTTGCATTCCAGCGTAGAGGGAACCGAACAGTCTCCAACCTCAGAAAAAGCCACTCCACCTCTGCTTTATGGGCAATTTCATTCTGCTTATGTTTCCAGAGCCTACTTCAAAGTGCAGATGCATTTCAGGTAAATAATGACAGCTTCAGAACAAGTTTTCCTTGTAACACAAATCACCTCACTAATGAAATCAGGGGGAAAATTCAGACCAACTTGATATCCATCTGCCTGAAATCAAATCCTTCTGTTTATATAGGGCAGCTAGGGGCCTGATTCCTCCCCCGATCAAATCAGGGGTGAAACTCCTGCAGACTCAAGTGTGAATGGGGCCAGCCCTTTACTCTCGCTTGGTGACAGTTGCCCGAATTGGGGTGAGGATGCCCTCGTCCTTCCAGTGCGCAGCAGAGAACGTGCCTGCGGGCGCAGCAGCAAACAATGGGGTCAGGTTCAGAAGAATATAAGGCACCTTCCCTCAGCATGGAGAACAGTTTCTATAGTTTCCACATTTCCTTCCTGCTCATGTCAGTCATGCACAGGAGAAAACAATGAAGAAACACCAACCCCACGTAGAATAAAGTAATGGGAACCAAAGAATGAGCCACATGCTAAAAAGAAAAGAGTCGTCACATCCAAGGTTGAAAGTATTGACTGGCTGGACTGCCAAATTAATCAGACTAGCCCTGGGGACTTGGATCTATACCTGTACTTACCTCTTCACCTCAGACCTCAAAAGCAAGCATTGGAAGCCTGGAGGTGGGCGGATGGTGCAGCTCTTGGTCGCCTTCATCTGTATTGCTGAACCACTTGCCTCACTATGGCCCCGTTCCTGCCTTCGGAGTCGCTGCTTCTCTCAGATCCCATCAGCCTTCCCAAAGTCTCAGCAGTGGGATGAGGAGGGCCGAGATGTCCACTTGGCTTGGCAACAAAGAAAAGCAAACTACACTTGAACCTGGAAATTTACAGGAATGCAGAGCAGCCCTGTTGCTAAGCCAGCTGCAAACCTGCTTTGCTCGGGGCTCTTCCCTTTGTAGGGTTGAAGGAATGAGGCGTGTGTTGCCAAGTAGGACATCAGTACTACAAACAAATGGAAAGCCCTTATCCCACCAGCAATCTCGACCTGGTAACGGGCAGGCAGCTAGAGTAACAAGAAAGCTCAGCTCCTTCCTACTCACAGAAAGGGGAGGCGGTAGGACACAGGTTATAATTAGAGCCACCCACAGCAATTTTGGGGAAGCTTCAGCACATGGATCAGGATCTTATTGTAAGTAAGTGCTGCCAATTCTTCATCTGCGTGGACTGGGCCAGACCAGAAACCCAGTGGCAAGCACCTGCAGACACATCTCCTGCTTGCCTGGAGTTTAGCAGTGCTTTAAGCCACCTTGGTGCCCACAGGGGAAAGTGCACAGCAATGGGAATTTCTGTATAAGCCCTTAGCCTGAGCGGCCTCCTAATTTAAAGGATTTGCTTCAGCTTTGGGGACAAGCTCACACTGGAGCCCTGACTCCTTTCTTTCCACCGGATTATAAAACGTCAGAGGTTCATCCAAACTGGATCTCCCCAGTACAGTTTCCTGCAGCTGGAAAAACACCAGTTCTGCCAAGCGCTGCGTGCCGGGGGCGCAGCATGTTTCACAGCGCAGCCACCCCTTCCCCATGCAAAGCTGCACAACTGTCCCCTTGCAAAAGCAGCCCCATGGAACACAGTGTGAGGCACATGATGTGCCCATGCCTGTGCTGAGGCACCTCAGAGCCATCTCCAGCTCTTCACCCAGTTGCTGTGGAGGCTGTGAGCAAGCCCTGGCCCACACCGTGCTTGTCTTGGACAGGTCGGCTCACATCCTCAGAGCTCAGCTCAACCGGGAAGAGGGTCAGCGTGGAGGACTAAGGACTTGATGTGGTCTTTACACTAGTGGCACATGGGTCTTGCACCCTCCTGGGCTGAGACATGAGCACCTCTGCTCTGGTCCTAGCTCTTGTGAGGCTAATTCATAGTGCGGATTTGACACTCCATGTATGAGCCTTCGGGCAGCATCGCTGGCCCAGTGCATCTGCATCAGCATCCGCATCAGCATCAGCATCCCTATCTTTATCTCTATCCCTATCTCTACCTCCATCCCTATCCCTATTGCTGTCCCTGTCCCTGTCCCTATGCCCAAGCAGGACTTACCCTCTCAGACATCCTTTCTGCCCCCCCCCCAACAGCGGTGCAGGCCCCCAGGGTGAAGGCTGAACCCCACCAATATGAAGATTTAAGCCACCTGATTGGGAAAACTAAACCACACCAAGCTGTTGTGAGAAACAGAGCCTGCCTGGGAAAAGTGGGTCCTCAGCAGAGGCAACACTGCTTAAATTGTTACATTTGCTACTGCACTTCTCATAAACACCCTGATTCTTGGTGCTTTCCCTCAAATCCCCGCTGCGGTGCCCCGGGCCTGGCTGTGAGAATCTCAGCTTCTGCCTCCTTGCTTTTAACCACCGGGATTTCTGAGCCTCCCTGCTTGCAGAAATAGGCTTCAAAACATGAGCCCAGCACTCTGGGAGGAAACGACTTCAATTTCTTTTTTATTTATTTATTATTTTCCCCTACCGCTGTGATTTATTTAAAGAGAGACTTGGGGGCCTCACTTAGGAGTTTCGGGTAGTGCTCAGTCTGGGGAGAGTAATCACAAAGTCATTACTGCAACACGGCCGCCCCGGGAAGCCCTGCCATAACTGCTCTGCGCTGGTGCCCCTGCGGCACGTGGTGCGGAGGGGGTACCTTTCCAGCTGAAGGCACAGCGAGAACTTTCTTCCAGGTAGATGGGATATAATTACGCAGGCTATGAACGGCGATGTGTCCGCAGCGGGGTGGAGACCGGGCGAAGGGGGCGTCAGTGTGTTTCGTAAATGCTTTGAAATGTATTTGTGTGTTTCTGAGATGAACCTTAAAGAAAATACCTGAAAACTGGTTTTGCTTTTCCTAAAGCATTGGCTCTTTCAGGCAGCAGCTTTGCCAAAAGTCATTAATCACATCTTTATTAACAAGGGCGGGGGAACAGTGACCTCAAACAACCGAGGAAAACAACTAAAAATGCATTCATTTGAAGGACCGCTTTTTAAAATCTCTCCAGGCCAACACATGCTACTGTTGATGTATATTTTAAGTGAGCTGAGTCTTTGGGATATACTGGGACTTCTGCACAGAACCGGGGCAGGACTTGACCCAAGGGTGTGTTTGACTTAACTATAGGTCTCCTGGAGTAAAAGAGGAGAAAGGAGAAAGTTTTTAAAAGATCTTCATGCTTTTCTATTACATCAAAGTGCATCATGTGAGCGGGACAGGCTGAACACATGGGCTTTTCACTTCTGAAGCCTCGAAATTCACGGATTCATGGATCTCATGATGTGCACGGTTTAAATCGTGAGGGAACACCATGATCACTCAGTTCCTTCTAGCCCTGCCAGCCTGTTTGTTCTAAACTCTCCAGCCCTGCTGTTAATGCCGTAGCACAGGGTCCACCACGTCCCTCGGTAACGTGCTAATTCTCTCAGTTAAAAATGCAGAGTCAGCTGAATGAGCAGCGATGTTTGGTGGGGGACCTATCCTAAGCCACAGGGACCGCTGCTCCTGGGGTGGGCACAGCCAAGGGTACAGCCCCCCTGCTTTGTCTTGCCAAAACTCCACGTTTGCTCCTTGTTCCTCGCTCTGAGCTGGTTTGTCAACTGGGATACAGGGATCGGCGGGAGAGCAGGGACTTTCAACGGGATTTCTGTAGCACTCCTCAAAATGCCTTTACTGCAGGGGGAGGGGCTCTCAGCGGCAGCGTGGGGAAAGTGCAGGTCCCCACCTTGGGCAGGATGCGAATTGGTGCCTCGCGGTAGGCAGACTGCGAGCCCAAACCCTGGAAGGCTGTTGCCACTGATAACACCCATCTGCTGTGGCATCATGTCCATTGACATAACCTTAATTAATGATGTTACCAAACTAATGAGGAGATTAACCACCGATCCCAACTCTTGTTAAGAAATTGTCTTAAATACCAGTCACTAATCACTATGGAGAAACAGATAGTGGGCCAAAATGCACACCTGGAGCAAAGAGGTGTGGCTCCCATGTTTTCTGGTGAAGTTGCATTTGTTTACTCCAGGACTGACTATGAACCATCCTGATGAACACACGGCGGGTGTGCGCTGGGCGGGAAGTTGTAAACAGCCCCAGCCTTAAGTAATGGCATGGGTCTTGTGCAAGAACTGTCATCCAGGTGGCAGCAGGATTGATGGCTGCGGAGATCAGCACAGTGCCAGCCTGGGGTGCAGATGCGCGTGGGAGTGCACCAACGCCAGGCTTGCTCTTCCCAGACCTTGAGCCGGCGTGGAGGGGGCCTCTGGCCACCTCTGACGCTGGGATGCTTCACAGGGATGGTCTAGTCCATATGGCTTTGGGAATAGTGGACATCACCAGGCACTTGGTGGCTAAGAGCTTTTTGGGCAGCTTAGCTGGGAAAGATTTGCCAGCTGTGACTAGAAGACCATTGGGGTGGTGTGGATGTAACTTGTAAAACAGGGAAGGGACCTGTTTCACTGCGCCGACTTGATTCTTTGGCTGTTACTTTATTTCCTTGCTGTTGTTATTCTGATCCAGTGAAATTAAAAAGGCATGAGTAGCCTATTTGGATCTGAATGTGTGAGTTCCTGCCCTGCAGAGCTTTCAGTAGAGATTAGATTTTACATGCCATTGTGTGGGGGAGATGTGCCATCAGGCAAAAGAGGAACAAATGCAGGCGGGGTGAGACTGGAGAGACAGAAGCTGGTATGTTTGCATGAAGCTGCCTGCTGCTCATTGGGGTGGTATCTCCACCTCACTGATGTTTGGATGGGTATCTTAGAAAACATTCGCCATCTTTGGTTTCTGAAGGATGTTTAGCTCCTGGAATGTGTGAGATGAGGCAGCCACTCCTTCCTCGTGTCAGCCTTTTAGACCTCGTCCTAAGAGGGCATAAAATAAAACCTGTGCATAAAAACCCATCCCAAGCCTTATGCCCCTGAGCATGCAAGCAGACTAGCCAGGGGTCCCTGGCCCTGGAGAATAATCCTCCGAGTCACTGGCAAGGGAGATATGCACTCAGTCTGCTGGTATCCGAATAAATGTTGAGGGATTCCGAGGATTTATGTGCTCACGTGACACACAACACAGACATCAGGAGCAGACAAGCCTGGCACATTGCTCGTGTTTCCAACCTTTCACCTATTTCAACTGCTTCTCTCTAGCACTCTGACTGTGTGTCTATTCAGTCTGACTGTTTCCTTCTGGACAAAAAAAGGTGTTTGTTTGTTTTTTAAGTGATCACAAGGCATGCATATATCAGAAAAAAGAAAGGATCTATCTTCTTCTTACATCTCTATTATTTCTATTGTTCAGGTATGCCTCAGGTACTTTCCCAGACTTGTTGCCTTCTGTTTTTAACATTGCCATACAGGAATCAGATACCGTACATCTTTTGTGGTGCTGTTCAGCGGGGAGGGAATTTGTTATTGCTCCTCGCGGATAGTTCCGGCTTGATGCACACAGATAGCTCAGAGAAGAGGGATGCCATCGGCTTCGCGGCTGCTGCCCTCCAGCTCAGGGACAAGCTAAGGCTGAGCGTGCACAGCACGTTTTGGGAGACAAGCTGAGAAAGTTCTCACAACACCTGCAAGCCGGGTGATGTTCACAAGGTCCAAACTCCTTCATTGTTGGGAAATTATTCAGTTGGTTAATTTTACACCGAACCCTCTTTGCAATCTGGCATGCTTGGTAATGCCTTTAATAAGCACTTGCTTTGTGGAAGTCCAAGAAACTTGAAGGAAGAGGTGATCTCCACGTAGCAGTCACAGACCAAATCAGCCTCAACTTCAGGGCAGTTGGAGCTCGGTGCAGGAGCAGATGCAGAACTGAGCTTTGTGGGTTGGACCCATCTCTCAAAGTTGATTCTGATCATTTCCCAATTCAGAGCGTTGTGCTTTGACCACAAACCCACCATATCCCGTCCTCTTTGGTGTACATCTCTGTCTCTGGTCCCTTAACAAAGCACCACTCAGTAAATGCTTACAAATTCAGGAAGAAAGGCTACTAGTTCAAAGTCTTGCATTATCAGGGCATCTGGAAAGGAAAATAGCAGCAAAGAGAAACAAAACAGAGCCGGGAAGAAAGCCTGCGTGTTTGAACACCGGCAGATACCTGCTTAAGCCACATTTCTCCAGCCTTCATTACGCCTATTCCTGAACACAAAAACTATCTAACCGAACAGTGCAACAGCTTGTGGGTTCAGGTGGGTTACTCTGAAGTGGGCTGCCCCTGACTCAGGTAATTTTGTGAGATTATTGATTTTCGTGCTCCAGCCTAGAAAGCAGAAGAGCCACCACACCGATGTTGTTGTATAACTGTAGGAAAGAGGAGTGGAGTGAGATGCCGGTATCATGGTGGGGAGGATCTTGTGGGATACTGAGAAGTGAACAAACTGTGACAGAGTGTGCATGTGCGTGGTTTCTTCTTTAAAAACAAGCTCGGCGGACTCTTTTTTTTTTTTTCCTTTAAGACACAGTGGCTAAAAATGGACTTTCAAAAATAAACCCAGCCTGAGGCTGGGTCTGAAAGCACTTAACAAGGGGTAAAAGTGGTTAAAAAAAGGAAAAAGAAAAATTCCCATGCTATTCCTATCACAGACTCCCTCACCTCTGCATGTAAACAGCAGCTGCATCACGCTAGAGCATTTCTACCTGTTTCAGACCAATACCTGGCCTGCTTAAGACAGATGATGGGACAGCAGAGACGCTACCCTGAAACCTTCCCAAGAGGGTCTTGTCTTCTGAAGACACTGGGCACCCACCCTAGACTTCTCCCAGCATGGCCCAGCATCTTCAAAATCACAAGGGTCTGACAAGTCTTTAAAGCAAACCTGCACTACACAATAGGACGAAAAGCATTTTGGACAACATAATGGAAAAACTGTTGGGGAATTGGACTGAGTGGGGTTAAAAGCTGCAACTATTAATTGCAGCATTCGGTTCAGCCTTTTTAAATTAAAACCAAGCTTTTCAGACAAATCTAATTATGTTCTTTGGAGAGGTTAAAAGTTTGGCTGGGAGAAGTGACTGTGGACAGGATGGATTTTGGTGAGGTGGTTGACAACGCATTCTCTTAACGCATAAGAATATGTGATATCAATAGCGTGCGCTGTACATGGCTTCGGGAGCAGTGAGATTAAAGCTCTTCCAGATGAGCAGTCCCTGGGGAGTCAATCAGGGCACGTCCCCGGAGAAGAGCCTCAGGGACTGGCAGGACATCCAATAATTTTCAATGCTTTTATCAACCATCTGGAAGGTGATGCACAACGGCCGCTGCCAAAACCTGCAGATGACACCAGACAGGCGGCGCGGTGGCTGATGAAGAGGGGAGGGCAGCGGTGTGGAGAGGTGCGGGTGATGGGGCTGATGCAGAGAGAGCATGTGTGCTCAGGCAGAGCCCTGTGCCGAGGAGCCAGGGATGCAGCTGACCGGTGTGGAGGGAGAACTCCTTATCCTGGAAAGCAGAGCAAGGAAAGGGTGACAGAGCAGTCCCGACAGAGCAGTCAGGAAAGGGTCCTGAGGTCAGAGCAGGCAAGCAGCCCAACCCGAGTTTCCGATGTGATATTGCAGCAAAAGGACCTCATAGGAGCTCTGGATGGATGAAGGGAAGGAGCTGCAGACTGAAGTATGGACCAGTTCTGGTTCCACAGATGGTTTTAACCAGACAAATATTTTCCCCTTTGTCTCTGCATTTTAAGAAACAAGTTGAGAGACTTGAAGAATTTAACCTCTTAAATTCATCCAGAAATTAAGAGAGAGAAGATGTCATTATAATGCGTAAGCACCTTCAGGAAGATACGGTGGTAGGAAAAGTCTTTAACCCCAGGAAAGGCCCATGACAAGCACAGTACAGCCTGGTAATTTCAAGTAAGAAAGTAGCACACATTTTATCAGTGAAGACGCTTAGTCTTTGGGATGAATTCCAGGGGCAGGATTGGTTCCACATTTCTTGATGCCATCAAATCCAACCTGGCTTCTCTCCTAGGAGGCCTGATTGAGATCAAGTTGTGCTTTGCCAAACACGAGTTAAACACAGAGGTGAGGGAGTGATAGTCGGGGATCCCTGAAGTGCTGGGGCTCAGGAGGGAGTCTTCAGCCCTCCCTTGCAGCCATGAACTCTGGGTCTGAGAACTACAAAGCTGAGGAAGAAAAATATAATTTAAAAGGCCTGTTCCCTCTTGGAAGGTACGAGAGGGTGAGAAAGCAAATGAAAAACCCTGGGAGTTCTTGGAAACCACTCCCAAACTGATAAACATCCAAAAAAGCCTATATCTTTTCTCTTTTTTTTGCCTTTCCCATACTGTAAGTGAAATAACTTGATTATTTTATAGAGGTTTGTTGGTAGTGATCTTTAGCACCCTGGCAAGTTGCTCCTGTTTCGCTTTTGTTTGTTTTTTTGTGAACAACCACAGTTGGGTTTTCCACTCTTTGTTTCCGAGTGTGTGTTTAGGACTTGCTGAGAACAAGTTAAACACAACAAATGAGTTTTGGACAGAGCTTTGAAAGAGATTAATTCTGCGGTCATTCATTCTTCTCTCACAGGAAGCAAGTCCCGTATGCAGGCACTGCTTCTGAGAAAGTTTTGTCTTCGTGCTAACTGGCATCCTTGCCTGGTAATGCTTCAAGGCGTTAAGCTGAGGACCAAGGGTCTAATCCAGAAAGATAATAACAGGGATTTTACGTTTAACATTGCCCAGGGTTCACGTATTGATGTACCAGTAAAGATAGAGTCGGAGGATACTGGGCAAAAAAATGGTCACCAAAATCCCACAGGAACTCAGTGGCAAACCTGGGATTAGCACCTAAAACACACGGTCTGTGGCTCTAACAAGCCAAGAACAAATAGGGCAGGTTGTAAATCTAGAAGAGCCAGTAGGAAGGTTACAAGCTTTAGAATTAAAGAGGAACAGCTAAAGAATGAACCAGAAATACAGCTGCTGAAGGAAATAATTCATATAATGTTGATCGTCTCACCCCCATATACTTGTAATAATTTTGACAAGCATTTAATTTTATCTATTATTATTAAGAAAATTATTCCTTTAAGGGCAAAAACTAACTACATTTTTCAGGTCAGCTTGATTCTGGGAATCATTCTCACTTGCCTGTGGTTTTTGCTATCAAGCCAAGCTTAATCCCTGGTGTATTCCTCTTGACTCAGTGGAGTTATGTTGAAGATCAGCTTGGCCTTAGGGCCTTTAGTTATATTGCCAATGGGTTTCTTTAAAGGGATATTTCCCTACTTTGAATGAAGTGATTCCGGGCAGTGATTTTCATTTTGCAATCTGGAAGCGCTCCTGCATAACTTAAGGAAGTTTTAGTTATTCTGGTACTGAAGAAACCTTCTTTGGCAATAGATGACATGTCTAATTTTCATCCGGCCAAAGGCAGGTGTGTGCATGTGCTTTGGCTGGTCTGTGGATGGCAGTCTAGAGAGCCATCCGCCAGGTACCTTCCATCCGCAGAAAGGTCTGCTGAAGATTCACGGGAAGGGGCATGAGATAGATAACAGCTTCACAAAAGCAAAGTGAATAATATTCACAGTATTTCTGATTGACAGAGCAGCATCTTATCTTCCCCCGAAACCTCTGCACCCAACCCTCCAGGGGTGTGTGCATGTTGGCAGGGAAGCCAGTAGCCTGATTTTGTCAGAAAGCTAATTAGAGGGATTATTTAGATTCCTCTACTATGGGGAGCAGCTCCTGGTAAGAGTCCTTTGCTTGGAGAAAGGCAAAGTGAAGACCCAAAATACGAAGGATGGGCCTTTCAGCATCTTCCACCCTGGACCTCAGCATCTGTGAGATGCCACTTGCTGAAGGCAAGTGAGCGCACATCCACTGTCCCTGCACAGACTGCTGCTACCATGGGGCCACTAAACCCCACAGGAGAGGTCAGCACAAGGGAGGTGTCACCACAGAGCTTTCTCTGCACCGGTGCTCTTCATCTCATGAGGTCCTGCAGCAAAAAAAAAAAAAAGGGCTATAAACTGATGGGTGCGGGATGGCATCAGCACAGTATCATACCTGCTGAGATGATTTAGCAGCACTCCCCCCTGCCCTGAATGTCCCAAGCGTTGCCTGGTTCAGCTCGCTTTGGCAGCCAGGTTACTCCCCGAGTGCTCCAAATCACAGCCAAAAAAAAAAAAAAAATCATGACAGCAAATGTAAACCTCCTGGTCTTGCTTCATGCAAGATGTGAAACCTACTAATGAACCTGACTGAAATCAGCCCCCAGTTGCTTGCTTATACCTTAGCAACGCATGAGGCTGATACTGCAGTTCTCAGAGATTTGTCCCCAGGACAAAAGAGACCTGAGAGAGCCCAGGGCTAGGTTCAGACAGGCTGGGAGGCGTTATGCAAAACAGCAGCACAGAGTGTAGGCTACGTAAGGTACTTGTGAGCTTCTCAACTGAAAAATCTTCCTGTAGGGACTCATGATGGACATGTCACTGAAAAGCAATGTCTACCTTGCTTTGGTGAGGACCTTACTATGACCACATTTGGTCAGAAGAGAGAGGAGACCTGCAAATTCTGATGGCTTGGTACAATTGAACAAGCCAGAGCCTGACCTCCAGGGTTGCTGTAGTGTGCTCCAGCACACGAATATGCACCAGAGGAGAGCGTGGTTTGGGGGTGCAGGGCGCAGGGGTTAGCTGTTCCCGTCCCTCTGCAGCCACCGTCAGCTTTGCACAACTATAGCAGTGATCCAGCAGTCTGTGAAAAATAAAACTACTTGAATGCAGTTTGGATCCATGCAGCGTCACGTAACTGATTTCATTACTGTGAGAGAAGAGGGTTGATGTGATTTCTGTATAATACAGCTGATGTGCAGAGCTGGTTGCTGATCTGATCGTCAGCTCTGGAGATCTCAGCTCTCCCCTACCTTGCCATCTCCATGTGCCTTCCTTGAAGACCAGCTGCCAAAAACCTTGGCATTAGCAAACTAAAGACAAGTGACACAGTCGCCAATCTCCACTCATTGCTCTGCCTCCACCTCAAGGAGGTCAACTCTGAAGGTGGTTCTGGTAAGGAACAGCGGGAAAACCTTAAAGAGTTGGGGTCTGCGTCATCTAAAGCAGCAACTGACTGACTCAGAGAGCAGAAACCATTTGCTGTGGTGTCTGGAGACCTCTGAACAGCTGCAAAATCCCAGTACTGAGATCTTGGTAAGGTCGCAGTTGCGATGGGCTGGGCATATTGCCAGGGTGGAAGATTCCAGGATCTGCAGCCTCCTGGGAACACCTAGCAGCCAACATGAGCTTTATAAAGACACCTGAAAATCCTTGCTTAAAGCTTGTCAGCTTAACGTTAATAACTGGGAGGGAAAGGGTTTGGAGCCACTGCGGTGCAGCCTGCGAGGTGAAGCACAAAGCCAAAATGGAGGAGAGAAGGGAGTGGACTCAGAGAAAATCAGCTGTGCCATTTAAAAAGCACAACTAGAAATGTGCACTCTCCCCAAAGACTGGCCTGTTTTTACAGGATCATACACACACACACACAGAGCAAATGTAAAAATAACTAAGCGGACGGTCATTGCAAATTGCAACAAATAACAATTCGATAATATGAATTTAATGAATAAATCCACTGCACCCAATAAATCCAAGATTTGGCACAACAGCAGTGTCCAGTAGCCATAAATAAAGCAATCTGCTAATGACTGCACATTCCATCTCATTTTCCTTGATGTTTTCCATGGCGTCATTCCTCTGAATCACAGCTTTTCTTTTAATCTCATCTTAATCTCCACCACTATTAGGTGTTGTGCTTCTTCCTTGACAGCACCGTATTTGAATGGCCACTAAGTAGGGGCTGCTCGGGAGCCGGTGCAGGTGAGGCTGTAACACATGCTTGTCTCCTGCAGGCTGAGCCCGGAGAAGGCTGCAGAGCACGCCTTGACTGCACGCAGTCACTCACACATAATCAGCTGTGGGTAATTCGGAGCCAGAACCACCCCCGTGGCCCCTAACAGATTCTGCACTTGGAATTCAGTTGGCTCCACAGGTCTGACATGTCATGACAGAGACATTTCTTCTTCACGCAGCTCATTTTGACCTGAGCTAATGACAGACGAACCAACTGACGGCAGCAAATCGGCTGCTGCTGGTCTAGGGAGGGTACCTCAGGTTCTCTCCTTAATGAGCTTCACATTTGGCTTTTCTTAACTGAAGGAGAGTTTGTCATCACAAACATCTTGTCAGTGATATCGTCCTTATCTGACAGATGGAGCCCAAGGAGAACTGTTTGCAATGACCTAATGTTGTTTGCTGCTTACCTGGCAAGACACCAGTGAGTTGCTTGTCCCCTGCACTCAGAAGTCACTAAGCAGATGCTCGTGTCTCCCAAACAAAAAATCTTCGCTTTTTAAAAATAAAGTCAGGGTTTCCAACAGATCAAAAGCACTTCAGAGCCACTTTGTCTCTTCTTCTACACATGGGGTTTCTGCGGGGTCCCTGATTCTGCAGGGGTTGTCCCCTCTGCGCTGCTCTTGCAGCGCAGGAGAAGGCTGCGACTGGAATGGCCTTTAGTGTCGCCCTGTCGGGAGCGCTGGGAGATGATTAACCCTTTTGTCACCACTAAACCACAACGGGAACATCTTCCTCTTTTTCTCAGTCATTAGGTTTTTGCATACTGGAATTATAAGCGTTAAACAAGGAAGTTTTCCAGCAGGGTGCACATCCTTGAGTCTTTCAGTAGAATGAGCTTTTTGAGTGTCCATAATCACAGAGTGTATGACTAACCACAAAAGAAGCCTCCTTAATTTTAACTTCTTTTTGCCTAACTCGGGTAGGACCTGAAGTCAGGATTTGAGGCAAGCTCAAAACTACTTTGCCATACCATAAAATCCCATTCTGGAGGAGCTTTGCCATTCGGTGTTGCTGCATCTGCTTCATTTCTCTTGAGGTTTCCAGCTCAAACTTCTTCTTATTCAGTCCTGTTTTCTTATGCAACTTTATAGGCTGTGGTAGGTGGAGATAAGGAGGCCAAGTCCTGAAATGATCTGTCTGCTTTTGTTTTGCAACCTCAGTGACAGCAAATATTAATGTGCATGCGTTCACTGCCCAACTTGTCTGACCACTCTGCATGGCCATTTTGGTGACAAGCAAAAACCTTCCACGCACTGACTTCCACTTCCCCAGACACCACAGAAATATGGCTTACTGTTGTGAGCCCCCAGACTTGCCTTCCTCTTTGCACCCCTCCTGCTTTCTTGCACGTCGAGGATGTTCCAGGTCTGGCGTTCCTCTTGTGCCAGGCCCTTCCTGGACTGTGGCTGTGTTACACAACCGTGCCCTGCGGATTGAGGCAAGGATTAAAGGTGTCCAAATTATTAGGAAATCAGAGCAGTGAAAGGTCAGGGATCTTTTTATTTTCTCTTGGCTTCGGTAGGTGGTTGCTGAAAAATCACAAATGCACTTTGAAAACAAGGGGTAGCGAGGTGCAGCTTTCCAGAGCACTTGTTGGCATTCACGTCTGTGTGTGAACTATTTACAGCTATGGCAAAGCGTTACTAATCTCTGAGCTATTTAGAAAGGAAGTACCTCTAGGATCTCCTCATTTGTCTCCCCTGTTTCTTAAACGCCACTGAGTCATGCTGAATCTCCTCCCCTCCTGAAAAATTGCTTTGTGGAGCTCCCTGAAGAAAGAAAAATGTCCCTGGACAGTGAAACAAACAATCCCAAAGTAGGTTGGTCTCCTCCTGCAAGCTCATGACCTAGTAAATGGGTAAAAAATCTTGCAGACCCTGGAAAGGAGAGGTCAGTTTAGAGGCTGCTCAAGGATTCAGATGCTCTCGAGGCCCAGGGGAAGAACTCTCTTATCAGGACCTGGAGTCCAGCTGGAACCAATCTGGACTTGACCCTTCTCAAAGTTCGTGCATGTTTAGATGGAAGTTTCTGATTCAAACAAATCTTTGTTTTCAGACAGCCCCCTGGAAGATGGGGCTGCCAGTTGGCTTTGCAAGGCCTTGCTGGATGTCCAGTTATGTCTGAACTTTCCCAGTTTCCTTCCCCTCCGCTCCAGTATGCCTGTCTGCATCTGGCTTCAAACTTAGCCCCAGATGTATTACGTTGCAGCTCAGTTCCTGGGATGCTGTCGCAAATGGCAAGAAATTATGAACAGGATTCCCAAAGGAAGCCACACTGCAGAAAGAGAGGGAAACCGCGCCGTTGCTATTTAATTTTTTCTGAGCTCATACTTCTTGTGTTGCTAGAGTTTCAGAGAAAAAGGAAGTGTGTGCAAAGGCTGCCCTGAACAACAGGATGATGCTGGCTCAGGCAGTGAAGGGTGAAAAGAAGAAGTAGGCACTCTGGGAGAACTGGTAAAGATGAGGCGGGTGACGGAGGTGCTCCAGCGCCTGGTTTGTGTGTACGAAGAGCAGCAAGCAGCGAGGACTAGACAGCCATCAAAACAGATGGGTTAGGCAGTGCTTGAAGAACAGACGTGAAATGAAAGATGACATTTGTGAAGAAAAGAAAAAAGGGATTTTCTCACAGTAGGATAATTCTGAAGTGCAAACACCAAGGGACGGCATCCCTGCTTCCAAACATAACCCGACACGTAGCAAAGCAGCTAGAAAGCCAGAGGTCCTGAGCTCTGATCCTAGTGTGGCACTAACTCCTCAACCAGAGCACCTACTAATTGCACGTGCCACAAGCAGCTTTCAAAAGCTAATATAAAAACATGGACCAGGGTCCTCAGAACCATGGAAAAGCAAGTCAGGCTTGACTCAAGGGGATCTGAGAGCATTTGGCGCTTAATATCTCTGGCCAGCTTTTGACCATCTGAGAAATGGAGCATGTCTCATCTGCCACAGACGATGCTGGGAGGTTAATAATGCTATTTCATGTCTGAGGTCCTCTGACAGAAAGCTGCCACGTAACACAACGCATTATTCTACCCTAAAGCCAAAGTCTCCTCCACCCAAATAAATACTTATTTGTGTTGCCTGCCTCCCATTTTTAATCTACCAGCAATTCTTACCAGAAAAATAACAATAAATAAAAATCTCTAGCCATATAAGTGTGCCAAGAGCTTGGCTAATCAGCAGGATTCTAGTATGTCGCTACAGATTTTGGCAGCTTTGTGTCAAGAAAATGATGCAACGCCATTCCTGGGAACCAGTGCGATGGAAAGTGCTTCCAGCTGATTCGAATTGTTTATTCTAGGTGAAAGTTTGCAACATTTCCATTTGGTTTCACCACCATGAGCTTTGGCAGGCCTTTTTCCCAGGCAATGAATGCTTTCTCATTTCTCAGCGTGATCTCTTATTTACAGGCTTAGTTGCTACATTGCTTTTATTACTCTGGAAGGCATATACTTGGTGAAGAAAGGGTGAATTTCATCTTGCGAGAGGTGCAACACTTTCTTCTCCTGTTGACTTCAGTCAGACTGCAGGACCGAACACCCATCAGCATGAGCAAAGGATTTATAGTCTTGAAGAAGGTTAGATTATGTCAGAAGAATGGCCAGAGCCTGGGCAGGAATGCATTAATCATTATTATTACATTTCTATGCAAGCATTTAACCTGTTAGTGCTTTCACGGAACAAGGAAATGCACAGAAAATGCTCCTTGTGTGGCTGTGGAGTGCAGAGCAGCCTGGCACGTGGTGTTAGGCAGTACCTTCAGCCTTGCAGAGCTTTGGCCTGAAGAGGCAAGGCCAAGCCAACCTTGTCAAGAAAAAACAAGCCAACTATATACAAGGATTCCTCCCTCGGCTTGAGCCAGGCCTGCATTGGGGCTGAAAGTGTACTTCCAGGAACATATTGCTCTGTTTTCAGCCTAAAACAACTATTTCCTCATTCTCTTTGTTCCTCTCTGTCATTTCTTCTTTCTGCAGCAGTACAACGAAGTTCCACTTTGAAATGAATCACTGTTCGAATGCTCATTAAATTAAGGAACTGACCATTCTGGTAAGACTCACACTGACTAATTGCAGGTGCTGGTTAAATTTCCCCAATAAAACTTCTACAAAATCAAAGCCATTCCTAGCTGCCATTCAAATTCTGGGGATCTGAGGAGCTTAGAAGATCCAGTTAGGGTGGCTTTCTAAAGGGAAATCTCTCACAAAAATATCCTTGTCCATTGCAGTCTGCCTGAGAATTTGACCTTCTATTTCCAAACGCAGTAGGGTCACTGGCTGGCCAGGTCGGCTAATACCAGGACTTCTGACCAGTTCACAGGCTGAGCTATTGCTTAAATGTTAATGTCTCTCAGAAGGAAGCATCGCTGGCATTGCAGTGGACAATATATTCATATGGGCACGTCAAGGTATCCCCCCTCTGTTAAAGAATCATGATAGGTGCTGTGATTGGGCCACTTCCGTGAGCCAACATGTAATCCCGAATAATCCAGGTGTCATTGAAAATTCAAAAATCATCTGATCCCTTTCACATTAATTATGACTCAGGAAGTTTTCCACTTTGCTTTTCCCCATTGTGCTCATAGGGAAAATAATGGACCTAGAAATATCCCTTCCCCAGGATGATGCATAAGTGGTTTGGGTTTTTTTTTTTGATGAAAGATGGTCTTGAGGTAAAGCACCAGTGTGAGCCTCCAGACAGCGTATGGGAAGCCCTAATTTGATGCCACGTTTCCTGGGCAAGTTGTGCAGCTATGTGACGGTTGTGTTCCCCACCTGTGCAACAGGAGCAGCAATCTCTTCCTATGATGCTATCGCTTGCCCTGCTTTGGAGAGAGGATTCTGGAGGAAACTCTGCCACTTACTAAAACTTTTCACAAGGTGCATCACAGGATGGCTTCAGTCTCCAGGTTCTGCCGTTTAATAATAAAGCTGCTGTTTATTTTGCAGTGCTTGTTTCCTAGACAGAGCACCAAGAAGATGTCGTGAATATTTGTGTGATATGCTCACCTTTCTGGCGGTACCCTGCGTCCCAGGCAGCTGGCAAAGGTAGCTCAGCACCGTCAGCCCCACCGAGGCCAGGGAAACTGCGGCACTGCTCTTGCTGCAATGAGGCAGAGGCAGATCCAGGCACTCCTGGCTTTCTCGCACCTGTGCCTCAACCACAAGGCCAAATTAGTACTGAAAGGACCTGTGTTTTACTGCCCCCTTCTTCTGCATTAATTAAAACACATCACTGCACACTTAAGCAATTTAAATGTTTTGGAACGAGTCTTGGGACGGCCAAGGGCGTTCAAAGTGAAGGGAAGGCTGGCAGCTCGCCGTCGGCTCGCTGGCTTGCCTGTCTATCACCAGCACACGTCATGCATTACAAAACTGCCACATCTCTGCAGACCCAGCGACAACACTACAGTTTAAGGAGCGAGCGCAAGGCTGAAGTCAGAAATCCCTGGTCTTCCTGAGTCTCCATCGCACGGACTGGCTGCCAACGTCTCTGCTGATCTTTTTTCAGTTTTCACTTCTTTTTTTTCTAACACCTCTCATCTATGAAAAGCGGGTGGGAACTGCTACTCTAACTGATTCTCCATCACCACCAGTGTCTGACGGAAAGCCCCACTAGACCTGGGTATTAGGGTATATGCCTTCCTCTTGGGGATTTTTTTTGAGTTATCCAGGGCAAGAAAGAGGGAATTAACAGCCCCTCAAATAAAAGTCAAGACTCACAAAGACTGTGTTTTACCCTCGAGGTCATACTGAAGTTCAGGGTATAAGTGAACCTTCCCCCAAAGGTCTGTTTGCCTTTCTGTCACCTATCAGTTGGCTGCGGGAGGCTGCAGGAGAAGGGACCTCAGGTGACCTCCAGAGCAACTTGGACACTACGGACTCCAGGCAGCAGACAGCTGACTACAGTCTAGAATGGAAATGAAGGATTAATTTGCCCAGGGACATTCCCTTTTGTATTTTAAAGTAATGCAAAGTGTCTTTTCACTTTCAGCTCTGGATTTGAGGCCTAAGATGAAGAGTCACCGCCATTAGATCCACACCATCACAATTGTAACATCAAAACAAGCGCTGTATTAAAAATAAACACAGCAGGCATTCACTGACATGATTAAAATGTGTATATATATGGGTGAGGTCATTTTAATAAAGGCCTTCTGCACAGACATATGCATTTCTTACCATGGCCCAAGGCTCAGAGCAGGAACACTATGCATCCACAACTACCTGCTCTGGTGCAGTTGCATCAGCCCAGGCTCTCTGGCTGTTCAGAACATCTACCACAAGTGTCCTTATCACATCTGTGTGCATTGACCTCCCCTTAACCTTCACAAAGACTAGAAAAATCACAGCCATGGCTTACCACATTAGCAGGACATCTCTGATCTCCATCAGGCTGCCGTGTCAAGGTCCTCCATCTCCTCTATCAATCTTCTGAAAACATGTTCCGATCCTGTTTGGAAATAACTCAGTGAAATTCATCCCTTTGTCCTCTCTGTGTGCCTGGAAAAGGCTCCACCAGTTAAGGTAAAGTAAACTGGACTTTCCAGAATGACATGAAAAACTGCAAAGCCATTTATGTCCATCTACACACTACTGAAAATCTTCTGTATGTCACTGGAAAAAAAAAAAAATCCATGACTTCTTAAAAGTCCTCACTTTATATGCTTTCCTAGATCACCCTGCGCCAAAGCTTTTTCACCTCCTACTATGATCTGGCCAAGCCTCTACAATTCAGGTGAAACACCACGTTCTCCAGTGAGCCCCTACAGCAGGCAGCAAAGCTGGCACGAGTCCCACCATTTCCTACGTTTTGGGTACCTCCCCGTGAGCGCTGCCACAGCCAGTTATGCCAGGTTGCAGCTCCCAGTGCCGCAGGAAAGGCACTCGGTGCTCCAGAGATAGACCTTCTCTGGGAAAGGATGTAGAAGGAATGTCCCCAACTGGCTTTGGTTTCTTGGTCATAGGCCTGTAGATAACTTGCCTGCAGAGTCCCTGCCTGACTCTGGAGCAGCCCTGGGCAGTCATACATGTCACCATGAGGATCGCAGTGCTCACCAGTACTGCAGCAAGGGATGCAACTGGGGTGTTTGTGCTCAGGCTGAGGTGTCTGCTGCAACCTCAAGAAATAATTTATTGATGGCTCCTATACTGATGCCCAGAGGAAGCTTCAGCCTGCTCCCTCTTCCCAGCAGGCAGAAACAACCACTAGCTGCCTCCAAAGAAAATCTCATCTTCCTGGAGAGAGAAGAGGTAGGCTTGCATTAAATATCATTCAGAGTCCAGTGGAGCTGTTTGCTGACTTTATTTTCTTCCTGGTGCCTGAAAGCTCTTTGGAAATGTCTCTGCTTGTGATACTTCTGAATAGACATCCAGCAACACGCAGAAAAATGAAGCTGCCAATGGCTTTTGCAAAGTCCTGAACCACAGGAGCAAGGAAGATGGTGTGAGGGGACAAGGGGACCTGTATGTCATCTGCTTGCAGAAAGCGTCACAGAAGACAGAAGTCCCAAAAGACGTACATCTGCCCCAAGCGCTGAGCGAACATTTCCAAACACGACACATGTCGTAATGAGTGCGACGCTCTGGGGCAAGAGGAGTGCAGCCAGGGAGCCAGGACAGTCTGCGCCGGTGATGTGCAATGTGGGGACACAAAACCTATGCACAGGCAGAAAGCACAGAGGGACACAGAGGGGCCGTGTGACAAAACCAGGGGTGCAGCGTGGGTGCCTGGATGTGCAGCACACCACCTCCAGCTCAGCCGGCAGCACCACTCTTCCCCTTCCCAGCCATGACCAAAAGTCTGGTCCAGTTGCTGGCCTGATTTCCCTCCTCTGATTCCCATGCAGCTTGCACCAACGGATCTTGGCCTAAAAAGTTTCTCCAAATCCTATCTGCACTCTTTGATCCTCCCAATTCAGGCTCACCTTCTCTGCAGGACACACCTTCTTGAAGGATTCTCACTGGTGTCTGCTATGGGATGAACCGTAAATTACCCCGGGAACAGCCTGCTTTGCTGATGTGTATTTTCAACCTCAGTTCCATTTTAATGTATGATAATATAGACGGTACTGTCCCCAGCCAGGATCCAGAAGGAGTGAGATGATTAAAAATAATTCATCTTACACTGAATTAAACAACTGAGAGCCTCAGGAACGGTCCCATTTGAGTTCAGTACAAATCATGGGTGACAATCTGGGTCAGTTTTTATTGGGCATGCACCTTTTTGCCAGCCCTAAATCTGCCGGCCATCAGATAGGTTTAATGAGAAGGGACAACAAGGAGACAAAAAAGGTCAGTCTCTACTCGAGAAGGTGGTGGAAGGAGAAGAGGAGATGGGGCAGAGGAAGGCGGCATGTCCTGGCAAACATGCAGGAGGTGATGTTTCCCCAGGAGAGGGACAGACAGCAATGCACTAGGTTCTTCGGAAAGCAAACCGGCTGCACCTGGAGCCCATTCTGCTGTTTGCTGAGACTCGGCAGCCCGGACCACTTGTGGTTTCCTCTCTGAGTCTTGCCTCTGCCCACAGTGACACACGGAAAGTGAGGGAACGGAGATGAGACATGCCTGCCGCTTTCTGACCAGCCGAGGCACCAGGGATACAGGGCCGCTTTGCCCACTAGGAAAGCAGCAGCAGGTTCCCCTTCCAGCCACCTCCACTGAGCCAGAAAACCCTCCATGTACGGCATCCCCCTGTGCCAGGAGGTCTGTGTGCTGCATTCCCCTACCTTGGATTAAACCATCTCACTTCCCCCTCCCGGAAATAACACGAGCAAGAGTAAGAATGACTCATCTGTGCATATGAAGACATGCATACTCACACACACAAACACATCTTACATCTTGAGAGCCTGGGGCAAAAATTTCACCCAGCTTTTGAGCTCCCTGGTTCACACGATTCCGAGAGGTTTAGTGAAAAAGAAAAAAATAAATAAAAAAAAAAAAAAACAGAAACCTGCCAAAATAGCAAAGAATTAGCNTCATGTCCCCCACAGCCTCAAACCAGTGTGACTCTTCAGAGATCAGGGAGCTGGCTTGCTCGAGGACTGGCCCACAGGTGACTGCTTCACATCCAGCTGTGCCATGTAAATCCCAATCACTGCTATTAGCCTGGGAAATGGGTAGATGGTTTCTTTCCCTGTCTTTGTAAACAGGTCCTTTGACATGGTTCCTGGCTGGTGATGCTGATAATGGACACTGCACGCATGCCTGTGCCATTGGTCTGAGGCTAAGTGGAGACAGGAGGTGACATGAAGCTTTATAAACTCATCCACTCCCATAACAGTACTTGAAATTTGCAGCATCCCAACAAAAGGAGCTTCAAGGCCTTGTGAAGCTTTGTGGTTGTGTCCGGTGTTTCCTTGTCCCATTCTCCACTGGGCTGCATGAAATCCAGCATTGAATGACTGCACCAGGAACACGGAGGCATGACCTGTACCACAGAATCACAGAATCACAGAATAGTCAGGGTTGGAAGGGACCTCTGGAGATCATCTAGTCCAACCCCCCCGCCAGAGCAGGGTCACCTACAACAGGTTGCACAGGACAGCGTCCAGGCGGGTTTTGATAGTCTCCAGAGTGGGAGACTCCACAACCTCTCTGGGCAGCCTGTTCCAGTGCTCCACCACCCTCAAAGTAAAGAAGTTCC
>VZSZ01001260.1:5393-34505 GCA_013398815.1 Ibidorhyncha struthersii | reverse complement strand
TATGAAAGATGCTCCAATCCCCTAATCATCTTAGTAGCCCTTTGCTGGACCCTCTCCTAAGTGCATCTGGAGCTATACGTCCCCATTTCCCATCACGGCTGAGGCCATGTGCAGTTCCCAGCTGCAGGCAGTGGTACGCAATGGAGTTGGACCCTTGGCCACCAAAATGCACCAGCCAACACCACCATTCTGCGGTGGGGCGTTCAGCCCCGCTGTCACCCCTGCACTCTGCCTTGGCATGTGGGATTGTACCGCTCCAGGCCTCCCTCAGCCGGCAGAGCCCAACATGATAATATGGTGGGTCTTGAAAAAAGGGAAACCTTTTAATTACCCTGCCAGCAGAGCTGGGCTGGTGGATGGGTCTTGCTGCCCTGAGTTTTTGCAGCAGGGAAGGGAAATCAACTATTTACCACAGTGTTGTTGTGACCGGCCGTGACAAACATCCTGAGGCGGCTGTGTCTGGTGCAACAGTCCTCAGATGACATAGCCTAGTGAGAGCAGCTGCTCCCCTTCGCTTGGGTCAAAGACCCTTTCTCCAGAGCAGCCCCCACAGCCACCGTTCGTGCCCTGGCAGTGTGACATGGCGCGTTTCATCGGCTATTGGGAGGATGCTAAGCTCAGTGATACCCATTCCAGCCAAGCTACATTGCTTAATAAAGAGCACGGTAATTACAGATATCAGCTGCAGAGGATTAAGGTTGCCTTCCCCCTCCAGTGTGTTTTACCCTGTATTTCTTTTGCTACATTTTCTCTGCACCTCCAGCCTTTCTTCCTCAGGACTGCTCTCGCTGGCTCTCTCAAGAAGAGCACGGTAAGTGTGTGAATGATAGAACTGCAGAGGAAGGAAGTGGTGTTGCTGATTCAATAGAGTGTGCTTTTCCTTCTGACTCAGTACAGAAGAACTGTCTCACTGGGCTCAGAAGGTATTGGAACAAGAACTCTGCCCCATGTGTGTGTGGGCTTGTGTTTTAATCTCACTGACCCAGAAGATGGAAAGGTTGCACAGAAGGGATTTTAATTATCTTGAAAGTTACTAAAGTCCAATTAAAACTGTAGAGTCAGTACAGCAGGTCACCCATCCACTGCATCACTCTGTGGGCCCATTGCTATGATATAGGGATATATGTAACAATCTCAGGGCACGAACCTGCTTCTAGAAAGCAGAATGTGTCAAGAAGCAGTATTGCTAAAGGCCACTGTTGGATTACGGGAGTTCCAGCCTGGAACTCCAGCCTGGACTCCATGAAGAAGCATACAGCAGACAGCAGGTCAGGGGCAGCTGAGGGGGTGGGGAAAAAATGTGAAGGGCAAGGATATAAAGTTATCAAGCAAAATTCCCAAAATTTTCTGCAGCAGATCAGAGGTAGGAAGCCTTTGAGAAAATCTGAGGTTTGCTGGACAACTCAAGGCAAGTACTGAAGAAAATGAAATCACACAGCAGCTAAATTATGACTTCAATTCAGTCTTCACACCTCAGACTATCAGGATGATGTCTGGTTCCAACAGGAAGAGGTGATTTGCTGGTACACTGACAACTAAAAGGAGAAATGTTGGAACCAACTCCAACTCAGGTGGAAAAGTCACAGCACTCATACTGCCCATGCAGAGGATTCTGTGGGAGCTTTAGAGTGAAAGAGCCAAGATGCTTTAAAGATTTTCAGGGATGCAGCCAAATCAATTCCTGTATCATGGGTTGGAAGGTAGCAAAATTCATATTTTTGTTTACAATATTATTAAAAACATGAACCAGCCTCCAATTTCAAAGTTTCATGTGCATTTCTAGACAACACAGGCCCAGGCTGGAGGAAATCCGGGTAGTGTCCTCTTTCATGCTACTTTCTATTGAGCTCATTTCACCTCAAAGATTTTGGGTGAGCCTGAACCCTAAACTGAAAGCAAAACTCAAGCCGGCATAAAGGTAAGGCAATGGAAAGTGATTGCCCAAGCCACTGTGAACTGAAACTGCCATGTTTTGCACGGTGCAGGTGTCAGAAACCCATTGAGTTTACATCGCAGCACCCTGAAGCAGCGCAGGACTCCGGCTTCCAGCTCGGAAGCTCTCGTGAGCAGAACAGGCTTCTCCATAAACTGCTGTAAGGTGCCCCATGTACCACAAATGACGATCAGGAAACCTGGACCCCAGCTGGTGGATGACTACCAGGGATGTCAGTGCCCCACATGTGCAACCGTGTGGGGTGTCTAATTCTCTCCTGGGCTTTCACACCAGTTTGCTCAGCGTGTTATTTCGGTGCTTTTCACTTGGGCAACAAATACCTGTCACATACGGCTTTGGCTTCATTACTCCTGGGCTGTGGGCGAGAAAGAACAGGGATTTGCTCCAGACAAGCTTAGGCTCAGTGTCCAGCTCTTGATTTCAGGGTAAGGATCATGGGCTGAGGGGTCCGGCAGCCGTGGATCGTCTGCCTGGCAGAGCTCTGTCACTCCCAGGTACAGTTCAAACTTTTATTATAGCTAGCTCTTTTGTGCTAGGGAAGAGAAATTACCAATATGAGTTTCATGCCGCTTTAAAATAGTCTAAGCCAAGGTTGTCTCAAAAAAAGAGTGTCTCAAGGATAGAGCTCCAGGCTTCAGACCTGACTCAATAGCTTGCTGCCTTTCTGTAAAGTGCTGGTGGTGCTCTGCAGGAACAATGTGGTGTATGAAATTAAGTATAACTCTTTGGCAAATACATATTAAGCTGTAGCTGAAATACACTGTTCCCAAGGCTTTCTTAAATGAAGTAAGGTAGTCCTAGATCTGAAACTCATTATATTTGTACTGTTACCTTCCCGTTCTTTATTCCCCACCAAACTCTCCTCACTTGTTGTGCTCTTAAATCACGTTTCGAAACACCAGCATATGTATATGCACAGAGACACACATACGCACACACGCAGAGCCCTCAGGAAGGCTGTTACATTGCAGCACTCCCTATGGTTTCATGATATGAATGTGTTGCTCTATGTGCCACTGCCCGCAGGCTGCTGCCGGAGCCTTGCAGGCCGGGGATGCAGCCTGGCCAAGAAGTCATAATGAAAAAGGGGAAATCGCAAAAAAGAGAAAGCTGACCACAGCGGCTCCTCCCCGCTTCTGACGGCCATCGGCCGGGCAGCTCTCCGCACCCCAGCCCGCAGCACTGCAGCTCACCAAAATCTTGTGTTGACAGGGAGGCCAGCGGTCCCCCAAGTATTTCAGCTCAAAACCTGATGGCAATCCTTTCACTGGTTAAAAAAGCCCCAATGCACTGAAACCAGGCCCTTCTCCACCACACGCCTGTCCGCTCTGCTGCAAACCCAGCCAGACAGATCCTCTCTCCTTTGTGAGAGCTGGAAAGTGCCTTTTGAAAAGTGAAACCCGCTGGGCCGAGCGCCTTGACCAGGCTGAGCAAAAGGAAAATGAGCCCTTTCGTCTGCACTGCAATTCTCAGCCCAGGGAAATGCACCTGTAGTGTATGTCTGTTTTCTTCCCCATCCCGTAACTTCATCTCTTCAAAACTCTTAAATAAAAACTCCTTAACTCGGGAAGGGATGGCACAGAGATAAGCTGAGGCAGAGCTCGCAGCTGCAGGACATGGGGTAGGTAGACACAAGCTTATTTGGTTATGCCCTTATCGAATATGAGAGCAGCACAAACATTCCCCAGACAACAGACATTTGCTGGGTGCTGGCTGAATAAATTCCTATGTGCAGGGGAATGACCAGCCCCATGGATTACAGAGCTCTTTTCCTTCAGAGAGCAGAAGATGAAACGCAGGGGCTGCACGAGGCTTTACGGTGGCCCCGGCCACTGGAAGGAGGGAAGAGGAAGGAAGGAAGGAGAGGCGGCTCTGCAGCCTGCCCACCCACGTGGTACCGAACCAGACGGCGAATAGGGGTTTTACCCACACAAACAGCTTTGCCATCCAAAAATCCAGCGCAGGAGGTTAGGCAGATGGGCAGAGGCAGCAGTTCTCGGCGGGCAGAGGTCCGAGAGCGATCCCGGAGCTGGAGGAGGACGAGTGTGGCGGGAGCGCGGGAACTGTCCAGCAGGAGACAGCGGAGAAATTGTCCAAGGATGGGGATGGGGGAAGAGAAACTGTTCTGGCAGTCAGAGAGACACCCTGCTTCCAGCAACTTAAAGTAAAAGCATCGCAGTGCCCCAGAGGGCCCCCCAGTAGCCGTGCCCGTCAGTGTCCCAGGTTCGGCAGGTCTCTGGAATGTGTTTCTCACCCACATTCAAGAGAGTTTGGCTTGTTTAGTCTAGCAAAACTAAGGAGGAGAGGGCATAGCTTTGTTGTCTGTAAATACACCAGAGGCATGAACACCAGGGTGGGAGAAGAGCTATCCAAGCTAAAAGATCCTCTTGGCATGAGAACAAATGGGGGATCAGTTGCTGTATGAAAATATTTGGGATAAAATTTAGGAGGAGGCTTCTAACTGGCATGGAGTACAGCAACACCTCCCTGCAAGGAACAGGGGCTCCAATTGATGGCACTGGTTTGAGGATGAAGCTTGAGTTATTTTTGAAGGGGATTATAAAATGTTGGATGAGGAGGGGACAGGGAAGTCCTTCATAGCTGGAATAATGGCAGAGGAAATGGCAGGGAAAATGGAAAAGCAAGAACTAGAACTGAGCTCTGTGGAGGAGGTTCACAGGGAGCAGAGGAGAAAGTGTTTCCAGACAGGGAATGGATAAGCCACACTGGAGAGGGAAAAAGAGTCCAAGAGCTTTTTGAAGCATAGGTAAAATATCTCTCACCTTGTCAACAATGTTTGGGGAATTCTCCCCCTGGTGAGGTGGCCTATCTTTATCCATGCACCGCCTGCCTGGAAGGCAGTGCTGGCTTGTAGGCAGAAAAAAAAAGTCACAGCATCCAAAGCATTTCTGTGTTCCCATTACTGCTGTTTGAAACATCTAGGAGATGTCCCAAGAGATGTTCCTCCTAGATGAGTCCAGAGAATTTCCATCACCTCTGAGACAAAGCAGGAAGATTAGGGAAAACCGCAGTCTGCAAAATAATTTCTGACAGCTTTCAACTGGGATTTTCCTCTCTGTACCCATCTGGTTACAAGCGTAAAAACCTCTGCAGAGAAGAAACACACAGGTCAGAGAGTGCCCTGTGTGTGCGGGAGCAGGGACTGTTTCCAGTGGGTGACACACAGGTGTGGGCACACACCCCTCTGTACCCAACCTTATCATCGCACCCGAGCCGCAGCCTTGGAATGGGAAATAAAACCTTCTGTTTCAGGGAACACACTGTGTCCAGGAGAGAAGTCCCAGATGCCAACATCTCTTCTTTGGCCCAATAGCACCATCTCCTCTATGGTTAAGAGAAAGACCTCTGGTGGAAAGATTTTTGAGGGGAAACACAGCACTTTGGATACTGCAACCTGCTTAAGAAGAAAAACAGTTCCAAAGCACTGTCCCAAACCCAATCCCCCACCTGGTAGGTGTAAGACACATTGATGTATTTTTCCATGTCTGCATTCTTTAAAACACAGATCCGGGGCCAGGATACACTGGGGATGGGAGACTGTGCAGCCAAATAGCCTGGCTCTTATTTCTGGGGAGAAAGCAGCGTGCTCAGAGGTATTAATCTGTGAGTGGGAGGGAAGATGAGAGCTGGGAAATCCATGCCTGTGTCTGTATCTGCATTTCCACATATGCATATATAAAAATATGTATACACACACACACAGAAAACAAACCAGAAGAGAACAGTCCATTGCACACGGTCATCCCCCAGGGAGAGGGGGAGAAAACAAACAAGCAGCAGATGTTAACCACGCCACTGTGCCTACCACTGGAGGAAGGACAGAAGCAGTGGTGATGAGATGGAGTGAGAAACCCACCAGAGCACGAGGCAACAGGAGACCCTCAAGGCAAAAGAAGACCACCGAGGCACAGAGGCCCCCAGGGTGCAGGCACACTGGCTGCTCTCCTCCCTTGGTATCACCCTGAGATGGGGAAGTGCCTCTGGATGTCCTGGTACTAAGGTGGACTCTAAGGGATGGCCCTGAGCTCCTCTGTGGAAGAAGGGCTGGGCCAAGAGGAAGGCTGCAGGGTGGCTTTTTTGCAGAGAGCTGCAGCAAAGCCTGGAGCTGACCCACAGCTGTAGAGACTTCGAGCACCATGCCAATCCCAATGCCAGGAGGTGTGAGCTCCTGCACTGCCTGCAAAGAGCAGAAATGAGAGAGACATCTTCTAGCCAGATTAAGCAAAGATAATCAATGGACCTGTTTCTCAGTTAGATATATTTTTTTCTGCCTTCCAGAAGAACATAAAGGGCCTTGGAGTGAAGAAGAACACGGGCCCTCTCTCCCCGGCTCACCCTTTAGTGTTATTTTGTGTTTCCTCGTCCATGCCAGGGCAGTGGTGATGAATGCTGATAAGGCCAAACTTGGACAAGCCTCAGTCAGACAGTTGGTACAATTTGACTTTAAATGATACTTAATGATTTGTTTTGAGTATTGGGTTGGGGTAAGTTGGGGTATTTGTTGTTGTTGTTGTCGATTTTGTTGTTGCTGCTTCTCCCCCTCCTCCTTTTCCAACCAATTAGGTTCAATTTTTTTGGGCAGAGGACATGATTAGTGGGGCTGGGCTCCAGATGGTTGGGCGTTCAGCCGCTCGGCGTAAATAACACTGCGATGAGCGATGCTCCTGCATGCAAAGCTGGGCAGCAAGAGGCCCAGGTCACCAAATCAGAGCATCCCATGGCTGGCTTGGGAACACGCTGCTGGGACCTTGCCTGAGCCCTTTGGAGAAGACACTGTGTCATCTTTCTTTGGAAATCTCCCGACATAGATCTTTTCCCTGCTACCAGGCAATCACTTGCAGAGCATCTCTCGCCTGGCTGCCCCCTCATCTCTGAATTAGCCCCCTCCCCCCCTCGCTATAGCGTAAGCCCATGGTTTGCAGCTAAGCCTTAGCACACATGAAGAACAGCATCCTTTCCCCTTGCAGCATCCTTCTGTCCGTCTGAAGACCGTCTGCTCTCGCTCCTGATACGGACTCCAACGCTGAGCACAAGTGAAGGGGGACATTCTGCGGGGCTGATGAGCCCAACCAAACCCCAGCGTGGAGTGCGACAGAGACGCTCCATGTCCCACAGGAACAGTCACAGCCAGGCCTGCTGTGTCAGTGCTGCGTTGGCCAGGCACCTGGACATCCCTCAAAATCCTAATGGGGCCCTGTGGGAAGGGGACAGCAGTATTTTGGGGAGAGACAACCTCTGTAAGGAAGCATATCCTGCAAAGAAATCTGGGGAAGTTCTCAAGGTTTTTCCAAATATGAAACTTTTCAGTGTTTTCCTAACAAATAATGCTTTTATCAAAGCAATGCCCAACTCCCTCTTGTTGTGAAACCTTATCGATTGCCTTCTGTAACACACTTTAAGAGTTTCAAAAAGAGAAGAAATGAAAGCACAAAGTCTATTATTATTGTTGTCTCAGTATTTAATAAATACTTAGTGAATTGCAAACTGAATAGTTATTAAACATTTTACATTAGCTTAGGTAGGCAAGCATTTGCTGGGAATGTCTTATGCTTTAGGACAAAGCCAATTATTGATACGTTTAGTAAGTAACAAATAGAAAGCAATATTCTGTACAATAGATTTACTACGGATTTAATACGACAATTGTATTAAAGCTAAGGGGCAGACTCGGTGCAGCATGGAGAAAATAACTATGAAGTGTTAAAATGTCTTTGAACCGAGCATTTCATGTCTTTGAACTGGGCTCTTTCCTCTCACCTCCCAGTTCCAAGAGCTGCCGTGTTCTCCTCTGGTGCATGGAGGGGATGCGTGCACATGGGGCTGTCCAGGGACTCTCAGTCACTCGGAGGAGCACACAACAGCAGACACACCTGAAAGTGGCATCTGTGTATGGGGAAATAAACCCCATTTCAGCCCATGTCCATAGTCCAGGTCTGCAAGCTCAACACCTCTGTGTCGGAGGGTTCGCAGGTGCAATCGCAGGTGCGAACCTGTGATCCCCGTCCCTTACTGAGCGCTGGCCCAGAAGGCCTCCCGAGATGTGCATGCCTTGTCCATTGAGCAATCTCAGACTCTGCTCCCCAGACCATTCGCATCATAAATCCTCACACCCAAGCAGGGCGCTGGCTCCACTCAAGTCTGGGGGCTCTGCAGTTCTTTCAGATCTTGAACCTGTTTGGGGCTATAACGTTAGCCAAGCTCTTGTTCATGGAGGGACACTCATACTGGAGCATGCTACAGCTCCATCCATGATGGTCATCCCATAGCCAGCCCTTCCTAAGCAGAGGATGCCTCTCATGTGGTTCAGCTGCAATTTTGGGCTGCAGCTAAGCTCGTGCCAGCCACACAGAGAGGAAGCTTGGTGCACAGACAGCTGTTCCCAGACACATCTTTGCTCATAACAAGGAGACATCTCCTATGGGGCTCTCTATTCAGTCCTGGAGATGCCTCTCCAGGGAGGAGCAATGTCAGAAGAGCTCCATCATAGGGAAAGCTGGACAATGATCCGTGTCACACTTTTACCATGCATAAGGCAGCTGTTTAGTAGTGTTGCACAGGCGTGGTGCGTTTATTGAAGTGAATGGAGCTGGTCTCATTGCCACATGCAGGTGGCTGGAGCTCAAGCGAAGTGCTGGTGCAGATACTGCAAATGCCAATATAACCAGTAGAATATGCCCAATCTTGCCTGGAGCCCAGGTGTAGTTGTGCCACTCCAGTGATGTCTCACAATGCACAAAGGCAAAGTTGTCTTCTAGTCACTGCATTGTCTCCAGTTGGAGGCTTTCTGGAAGTATGTTGTAGAAACAAACTTAGATCAAACACAAGCACTGAGAAAAAGGGCGCTTTTCCAGAACAGACCCAGACCCTGCACCACTGGGAACCAGCTGTAAATCCCATCGTGGTGGGTATCACACGCAAAGAGATGGAGCAGGCATTTGTAACTGACAAGACTTGCTCTGGTCTGGATTAAAGACATGTAAATTGGAGATGGAGCAAGCCCTTTCCATATAACAGTGACCAGAACCCACAGTTCACACAGCCATTCTCAGGTTTAGATACAGCTCTGTTCATCTCTGGGCCCTTTGCAAACCCACATGTACAGTCACACATATTCTGCAAAATGCCTGAGAGAATCATGACAGAATCTAAAGAAGTTAGAGATGGAAGTGATCTGTTAGGTCCATTTGCAATCTCTCATGAGCCAGGCAGAATCTTCCCCTGGGCTATATTCATTGCTTTGCCTGGTCTTGTTTTTAATCACTCAAGCAAAGGGACTAGAACAGCCAGGCAAAGTTATGTCATACTGCTGCAGAAGCGGCACTGGGGAATCTTGTATCTCTAATCAGAACTGAGCCCCACAGTTGTACAATGTATACTTAGGCATGTTTGATGTGGTTAAACAAATCCTATGCAGAAATGCATTTAATTTCTGTAAGCACTCGTCTTCCAAGAATTTTTAAGACCTTGCAATAAACATAGCCAAAGCCATCATTCAACAAATTGAAATCACACTTGTGTTAATGAGGTTGCTATATTCAGATTAAATTTAACCCTCATGACTTTATCTTGTAATCCAGCAAAGTGAGTGGGTCAACAGAAGCTATGATCAGAGAGCTGAGTAAGCATTTATTCTCTGACATCTCCGCCACCTCCTTGATTTAAGGCACTTCCTCTAGGGACCCCTCACCCAGGCGGAGGGCACTCGCTAACATATCCCTGCGGGTGCTTCGCCTCCACTGAGAGTCTCTGCTGGACTTCATGTGTTGAATGGATTCAGTGTTGTTTTCTAAGGTCTACCTGTGCATCTGCCCCTTTGTGGCAGTGGCTGCTTTCAGGAGGGTGACATTCCACCTGACGCAAACAAAGAGCAGTCAATGACTCAGAAAAATATGTGGCTGTAGACGTCATTTTTTTGCCATCCGGGGTCCTGGTTTTCTTCCCTTGAAAGCATAATGCTAGAAGGTCCCCTCCCAGCAGCGCAAAGAGATCATAGCACAGATAAGTTGCAATGTGCATGCCATGCTCTAGTAGCTGGGCTCACGCGAGGTATAAGGAATAAATTCTTACTGCCAGGCATGGGGCTCTGAGAATAAATACCCGGTATATTTCCTAGCCCAGTTGCATCTTGTCAGCAGACATGTTTTGTTTCCTTAAAGTAACCCTGGAGGTTTCTGGGGTCAACAGAGCTAAATAAAACAACCAGCAAAAACACCGTTTTTTCAAAGGCTCGTCTCCCCTTGGCGGTACGGCTCCTGTACAGAGCGATGAAAGTGTTTAAGTCATCAGAAAAAGCAGGCAGTGACCTGCAGTACGATACACGGCCTGGTGAGATACACAGCGTCTTGCTAATGACCTCCATAGCTGGGCCAGCAGATATCACTGCAGGGGGACACCATCATCTGCCAGGCAGCAGGCAGAGCTCCGCTGTCTTGGCATACCTCCATCCTCACTGCAACCCTGGGCACACCGGCTCCGTGGAGGCTCAGCGAGGTCAATTTAAGATTTTCAAAGTAACACCCAGGAGTGGGGATTCTTCAGAAACTTTTCAAGAGAACAGTCTCACCAGAAATCCAGTCTTTCCTATGAGCTGCAGATTCGGAAGATAAAAGCCTCTCTGACACTGGTTGCAATTCCTTACCCTTTTGTTACCAGAATTGAATGAAGGCATCAATGAAAACAGTGAAATTGTATGGACTTCTCAAACTTGCAAATAAAGTTTGAGATTTTACTCAGTCAAATATTTGAGCTAGGAATTTGGGGACGGTTGTAAATTTTATCCAAACAAGCTGATCCTTTTATTCAGGCAAAGCTGGCAGTTTTCTGCCTTTAGCACATGGTGCTGCCTAATGAGGATACAGAGTGGGCCAGCCCAGAGCCAGCCTTATGCCTGGTCCGGGAACCTTCTTCTGGCATGGCGAAAAATGGCTGAGGATTGATGGTTTGGGAGCGTGGTGCCAGACACATCCTGCTGCTCCAGCTCGTCTCGGATCTATCTGGATCCCCTTCCTCCCTGCCCAGCTGGCAAGTTGTGTGGACTGCAACAAAGCGAGCTGGGGCACAGGGCAGAGCTTGCTCCTTTGTGCAATACAGGAGCGGAGTGAAATTTGGTTCCCAGGAGGTTTTTGGGTTTAGGCCCATGTGTCCCATATAAGAGGACAGTTTCCAGGTGGTCCAGAGCCTCGTCCGGGTCTTGTAACACTGGAGCGTTGGAGGTCGGAGAGCCACCCTGTGGGGTGTAGCCATGTCCATGGTCCTCACGTCCTCCTGGGTGCCAAGCTGGGACTCAGCGTTGCTGCCATGTGTAGAGAAGCACCGCAGGTACTTTTCCCCCATTAACATATCCCTGCAGCACAAGCCTCAGTTCGGCACAGCACGTATTGCTAAATCTACACACCTTGTAATCCTCACCCTCTCCAGAGAGAGAGAAAACCCGATGCACAGCAGAGATATGCCACACAGCCCTCCCTACCAACAGCGGCCACCTCGGCTGGTGTGGCCAAGATGCACCTCAGCACCCAACAGCACCCTGTCCAAAAAAAAAAAAAAAAAAAATTCTAAACTTTGGGCCTTGGATGAGGGGATGGGGGAGGGATAGAAATGGCCCCGTTGCTTCACGCCGCACATTAGCAGCCGAGTTCACTTCACAAACACAAGGTGCGCTGTCAGAATAGCTCGGGGCAAAGTTTGTACTTTGCTTGAATTCTAACTTTTGTTTACCAAGGTAATAAACCGGTCTTCTCTTCCAGGTGTAAATGCTATTATGAAAAGGCATATTTGTGTTTCATCTCACCTCAGATGTACAGTATGTGCTCACATCCTACACTGCGTGTACAGCCCACGTCGCTCCAGAGCCAGGAGAAGAAAGGATAAGGGGTAAAAATAAATATCCCGTCTCTGTCCTCAAAAACACAGTGTTCCAGAGAATCTAGGAGTTTAATTGGATCTCTTTCCCTTCACACCCTGTGTGTAGCCCTTGCTTTACCCTGTGAAGACCAGCTCGGACCTTTCCCGCATCCCGGTGGTCTTCCCTGTGTGTGCGGCTGGGCAGACCCCGCGTGGGGAGCTGGTGGAGGCAACCCATTTGCTCTGTGCCGACAAGCTGATGTCCAAACAGTGGAATTCAGTTTCCACCAAACTAGTTGGGTCGCCAGTTTGGCTCCCTTCCCCTAAAACCACCCTCATCTCCATCGTGCCACGTGCATTCAAATGTGTTGCGTTTGGTGTAATCTCACTGAAACCGATGAGAGAGGAGAAGGAGGTGAAAAAAAAAAAAAAGAAAAACGCCTGGCATTGTTTTTTCTTGCACTTCACCTCCTGTTCCTGGTGTCGTGCCCACTTGGCAAGATTTAGAGATAGCAGACGAGCTCTGGATAAAAATGACCTAAATGTTTCCTCATCCCTTCAAACCTGTTCGGTGGCCTTCTTTCTCCAACCCACTAGTAGTTTGGCCTGGCCGCTGGGGCTGTCACCTGAGCGCTCCTGAAAACCAATGCCATGAGATCTGCAGCTACTGAAGTGATCAGAGCCCCGCTCCAGAGCGTGGCTCCCTCGGCATGGCATGGCATGGCATGGCATGGCATGGCACCGCGGGCGTAGGCAAGAGCACCGCCTGCCGAACCAGCGCACCCGCTCCCGGCATCGCCTCACTCCTCTCCCATTAAGGCACTGACCTCGCCTGCTCCCACTGAGCTTGTAAAATTTCATGAGATGACATCTTGAAAAGCGAAGTGTGAAATGCCGAGCTTGGACAGAGCCCTCACAGAAGCTGACCAGCTGCAGGTTGGCAGTAATTTCCTCCCTCGCCTGTTGTAGCCCTTTATGAGCAGATTTAAGAGGGCAATAACCACACAATATTTTTTTTTTTACACAAACTATTTATTCTATTAAAAGCCTATGCCCATAACTCCATCTGTACAACAGAAGAGCTGCTGCAGAAAGGCAAAGAAAGGGGCTGAAGAAGACCACAGTCTAAGCGGTGTCTGGTGATGGCTTGGTGTGCCCAGCACGGGCACATTTTATCAGAACGCCTTTGCTCCTGAAATCAGAAACCCCATGGAGAGAGACGGGCTGCCAGTGCCGCACAGGTCTGAGCCTGCCCTGGCCCAGACACCTTCCCCACCCCGGTGTTTACGCCAAAGTGCTCGCTCTGGTGCAGGCTGAATCTGCGCCCCTGGCTCCTGCACCCAGCGGGGCCCCGGCATGCTCCGCTCCTCAGCGGCATGGGCAGCATCAGGGCCAGGCACCCCTTGGTGCTGCCCACCCCTCCATGGACCTTGCACGGTCCTTCCTACGCCAGCACTGGACCCAAGCGACCACGAGGCAAAGAGCCACGGTGCCGATGGAGAGGATGGAGGTCCCTGGCTGCACGTATTCATGCCTCCTCTTCACTTCTGGAGCCCACAGAAGCTGTTTTAGGGTTGTTTGTTTTTAATGTCCACAAAATGCATTGAAGGTTCTTAGCAGCTTTTGCACTTTCTCATTTACTTCTCAACTTCCACTGTTCCTTTACACTTCCACAGCAAGGCTAGAAGGAACATTGTTCACAGGAAAGCAAATCCTCTCTCCTGGCAAACTCAAGCATTCCCAGCAGCTCTTCTATCCGTTTCCACCACATTTCCACTCAACCACACGAGCTGAGCAGGAACATCCTCAGCAGCAGTGACTTTGAGCAGGGTCCTTGCAGCAGTGGGATGAAGGGCCCGAGTCTGGTCCATCCTTAACTAGGAGTGGGAAGCTCCTTTCTACCAAGGTAGGGAAACTGGCACTGCCCAGGGAACTTGCCTGTGCTCATGTCCTTGTCAGGGACTGATTCCAAACGAGCTACTGGTGAGGGTGGTGGAGGATGGGAACAGCACGGGTTTCCCCGCTTGGTTAATTCCTGCCATGATGCCTTCTTGGATTCACCCACCCTCTTGATCTGGGTGGGGCAGAGGAGACCATGTCTGGGTCCACCCATGCGCTCCCAAAGAAGGAGCGACATGTCACCCCAGTTTGGAAACAGGTGTGTTCAGTGGCCAGATCAAGGCGCGTTAGGAGACCTAGAACTTGTTTGACATGGGCTATTATTTCATGGCATCTTGAGTATATTCCACATGTCCTTTAAGTGCTCCAGCAAAGTAATGGCCCAGGCCAGCCTTTCCAATCATGTTCTTTTAACACGTCAGTTTGGTTCTTCCAGAACAGGGAGGGGGTGGCATTTTGCCAGCGTTATGTAAGAAGCAGAGTGATTGCATAAGTTCAGTTGGTCGCAAAGGTGTAAAATAGGCTTTATTGGTAGCTACTACAGCTGGTAATTTTTCCAGAGGGATCTGTGCATATTTTACAAGGAACTTGTCCTTTTCTAGATGTAGGGTCTTCTGGGATCCTCTTTCTTTTGGGTACTTTTGCTGTCAGAAACCCTTGTGCAAAGGGAATATTTGCTTTTGTGCAGGGAACAGTAGAAGGAGGTCCTATGTCACTTCACTGGAGCTACCTAAAGTGCTTGGGTTGCTCTACTGACCTGCAATCTGTGCACAGAGTCTGGTGCTTGTTTTAAATCAGTCCCCCGATGCAAGCCTGGAACACTTGGTGGACTCGTCCAGTCCTCCTGAGAGTGACAAGACCATATAAGTGCAACTAAGCAGAACCACCCTGCTTGAGATCTTTCTAGAGAATCATAGAGTGAACAACCTCTGCTGAAAACACGTGCTACTTGACTTAATTTCACAAGAGGAAAGGATCATTGCATTCCACATATCCGGGTAGGATGAGGTCTTGTGTCTTTCAGGGTAGGGGAAAACTGATACAGCATCTAAAAGTGGTCAGAATGTGACTCATTGTAACTTCAGCAACACAAAGAGAAATGGCCAACTTAGCTTTGTTCCTCTGAATATCTCCTCTACATATAGCATTAAGCATATGGGAAAGACTTTGCAAGACCAAGGCCTGATCAGTACCTAATGCGTTCCCAGGTTCAATAACAAGTACACTTTGTACATCAGAGGAATGGCAGGCTGCCCAGAGCTTTTGGGCAGATGCTGTTTCTAAAGAAATTAAATGCGTGAATAGATAATAACCAAAGAAATCCCTGCTGGAATAGAGAATGGACAACCTCCTTCTGATAAAATCAAGTTCTTGCTCAATCATTCCCCACTTGAACACGAAGACCAAATTGAGTCAGTCCTGAAGGTCCTGGAGACTTCAAATAAGCGGTTGGGTTTCTTTCCTCTTCGTCATGCTGTACATTATCTTAGGAACTGGCAAAACATAGCAAGGCTGACTCCTCTGTCCCTTCCTAAATGAGGGACATTGCAGGAGGTCAGCTGGCTCTGCTAGGCTGAAGGAGTCACCCAGTTCCTTCTCAATTGGTTCCCTCCAACCTGCTGAAGGCAGGAGGGAAGGAGGAGAGGAAAGTGTGGCTAGCCCATATCCTTGCCATGCAAAGCAGGAGGAACTGAGCGGTGACCCAGCAAGGAAGACCTGCAGAACAGCAAGCAGGAGCAGGGCCCCAGTGATGAAAAGATGAACATGACATTGGTGAGGACTGAGTGAGCTCTGACGTGGGAAGGAATGAGGTGAGGGTCAGGGTCAGAGCGATGCAGAGGGGTAACCTCAAACCACGTGGGTATTTCAAGCAGCTTCCAGTCATGATGCAAGATGAATTCCTCAGCTGGCCTTCCCCACTACTCAACATTCTCCCCATGCTGCTGCCAGACCCTGCCAGACCATCGCTACATGCCCACCTCTGGCCAAAATGTCTTTCGCTGGTCTCACTGGGAGCCTGCGGGAACCAGACAAACACTTGGTTATGCTGAATAGGCTTCCTGGCAGGGAGAGTTTATACCTACAGCAAGGCTGGGAGAATGGGTGGATAAAGTGCACATGGTGGGGCAAAATATAGCACTTGAGTGGTGGGATGCTGCTGTTGATGTTGGTGTGGCCACTGTCAGCTGCTGGCACAGGACGGTGGTCAGAGGCCCCTGTTTTGTGCCCTGGCTGCGGGTACCACATGAAGGCTCTGGGAAGTGCAGAGATGTTTGGCCAAACCTTTTCCAAAGGACAGACTCCAAGTCTTGCTTCTGTGTTCCCTCTTGTTCCCCATGGCCCAGGGGGGTGGTACAGCCTCACAAAATCTGTTCCAAGGCCACAGGCCCTGGATGCAAAGGACAGTGACTGTTCTGCCCAGGGCCTGGCTCTGAAAAGCAAGGGGCAGAGCTTAAGATACAGCTCAGGAGTGGGATCCTGACGCATAGCTGTAGCTAAGAGTCAGGTGGAGATGCCCTGAGCAGCGGCTGGGATGCTTTTGGATGTCAGACAAGTGAGACAGTTGCCCACCAAGCTCATCCTTTGCCTCCTGGTGAGGATGGCCAGGGGACTAGCTGTAGTGTGACTGCCAAGGCAAAACCTTGCTGCAGATGACAGCACAAGACCAAGGACATTTTCCACACAGGCTTGGTGCCCCATCCTGGGCTGTGCACTGTGCGTGACTGGGATGTGGTTCTTGACCATTGGGACCACTGAGGCCACCGGCATGCTTCTGAAATGCCTCACAGTGAGAGGGAAGTTTGGTGCAACCAGTCACCCAGGATAGCTGCAATATCTGGTGTTCCTGGATCTCACTCAGCCTCTGAAATTCATTCATCTATGGTCTATGTGACAAGTGGTTTATTTTCAACACCTAGAGCATAGAAGGCAAGTGAGATGATGGGCTGTCATCTAGGGCACTTTATACTTGTTTAGTGCCAACTATGTTACAATATCATTTTGATGTCACCATTTCCTCCTGCTGAAATTAAAAAAAAAATAAATCCATTGCTAGACAGCATTTCTCAGCAGGGACACTTCTGCGTTTGTTTTCCATTACACCTGCTTTTTATGACTTCATTGGCTTGTTCAGAAAAGGAGAAGACAGAAACAAGAGGGGCAAAAATTAATACATTTCTATATTTTAAAATCCTTTTAATTATAAAAGATCTGAACAATCCTTTAAAAAATACCCGACTTCGGAATGTCAACACGTAGTTGATGTCATAAAGTATTCATGGGGGCTGGGATTAAAGCTGACATTTTTTAGAGTGATTAAATTTGAGAACCTGATGACTAGAGCTGAGTTTTCATTATTCCCCTGACATTAGCGGAAAGTTTCAGAACTTGAGAGTTTCTAAGTATCCAGCACATCTCTGTGGAGCCCAAATCAATGGCCTGGGGAAAGCAGTAACAGGTAGTACCCAACAGTGAGTACACGGTTTCTTTAGCCGCATTTCTAAAACCAAGTTACTCATATGCAGCATTTTCATCCTGATTCGTTCCACAAATCTGCCATGCCAGGCTTTGCAAGCAGGCGACGGCTCCTCTGTTCCTAGATGTCTCTTGGGGAGCAGCTGAAGGTGCCAAAGCACTTGCCAGCTGTGGAGGGAGCAAGCAGTGCCTGGCAGGGCCAGCCGAACCATCGCCAGCTCCCTGCTCTGCTGCTGTAAGAGAGACAGACACATTTCCAAACACCGTCTCTAGCTATTCGTCATGATGGATTTGCTATGGTGCTGCACATGGGACTGGATGGAGGCTCCTACCCTGGAAGCGTCTGACACAGAAGATGTGGTAACCTAGAGCCTGCACAACTTTGGGAGATGCTGCCAGACACACAGAAAGTCTGAGTCCTCTTAGAGGAAGTTTTTTCATGCAAAATATTGTCCCTGCTTGAGCAAAACGAGCTGGTACCAGCTCAAGGCCCCTCTCAGGAGACCTGTCCTCAGGAAGAGTTTTGTTCCCAGAAGAAAGCGCTCCGCAGGGGGATTACTCTGCAAAGTAACCTGTCATGAGGGTTTGTAAATGAGCTCTGCAAGGACCAAGCTCTCCTGGGCTCTTCAGAGTGCATGGGCTGAAAAAGGCCCTAACTCCCTGCAGGGAGACAGACTCCCTGGCCAGGGAGACAGGTCAGAGATTAACTGTTGAACTGCTGAGCAGCTCTGGCCCCCAAACTCACACGCAAGAGGAAAGGATGGAGCAGGGGAGGATTCCCAGACTGGCTTCTCTTGCTCAGGACCTTCCTCACTCAGTCAAGTTGCTCCAACACAACCTGGCAAGACAAGACGCAAAACTTCCCAGGGCAAGGGGAGTTGAGTTGGGATGCCAGGACCCGTAGCATTGACATGAGACAAATTCCCCAAACCTTCCTTCCCTCTTCCTTTCCCTCCTTCTCCTCCTCTCCAACCCTGGCAGCGCCCCTCTGCAGTGGCCATGTAATGTCAGCGCCCTGGCTTTTGCCTAGCAGGGCTCCTACAGCTGGCATTTCTGGGCATGGGCCTCCTGAGTACGCCCGTCTTAACTGACCCACATCTTTCCACAGGCTGTTTCTGGGGCAGCGTCAGCGTGTTTTGCTAGTGCTGCTCGCAATGCCCCTGCCCTGCTAGGGCAGTTTTCCAGGCAGGGCAAACATTTCATCATCGTCTCCTTCATGTTTCTTTTTCTTTCTCATTTCCCTTTTTCCTCCTCCACCTTTTTTCCTTAAATATTGCCTGATTTCCACATGGGTGCAGGCGGTGGGGTGAGCTCGCTGCGCTGAGTGCTACATGCCAGCCCAGGGGCCAAGCAGAGCCAGCCTCCTCCATCCTGCTGGAGGCACGGGGCCTGTGGGGTCCACACCGAGCCCCTCCACCCAGGGACACAATCCTCAGCTGCGCATCACAGCACGACGTTGGGTGGAGAGAGCTGGGCCACTTCCATCAGCATCCCTGATGAGAAGACCTGGCTCACCGGAGAGTGAAGAAAAGGGCCAGCCCCACCACACTCCTCATCACCACTCAACTGTGCAAAACCAACCCCTTCCAAAAAGGCTCATCTTCTTGTGTTCCCCAGCGTGGGAAAAGCAAAACCTTATGTTTCCACAGGGCTGGTCACCTGGGCATGGGGGAGGCAGAAAGAGGGCAGGAACCACACACAACTACCGGGGCAAGCTGCTGCCTTCCTGCACCTTCTCAGCTCGCGCCTCCCAAGAGACAGAGCGGGAGCGCGCTGGTGGCAGAGCTCGCCAGGAAACGGTGCTTTCTGCAGGAAAAGCATTTTTTGGTTTCATTATTTTCTCTTTCTGCTCTTATTATTTTTTTGGAGGGGGGAGGGGAATCAAGCTGGGGGATTTCACTAAAAGTATATATTACAGGGGAAAAAATATCCATTTTCTGTCTAATCGGAAGAATTTTCTTGATGCAGACAAATATCACTGCCCAGAGGGCTGAATTGCTTCTGCTTCCAGTTGCTGAGAACTACACTTTGTTAGATGGGAGTTAGATGAAAACCTTAAGTGGTGGCAAAAATGGAAATTTTGCAGAGATAGCTGCTGGAACTTTCAGAAAGGTCACACTTTGTTGCTGAAAAGGCGTTTTAAACCTTTCTTTGGACCAGATCTTTCAGCAGGATGGCTTTACCAGAGAAGAAAGAAATGGTTTAGGAAAACGGGATGACGCCACTTTCTTAGGGACGGATACAATGAGGAGACATGGAGCAAGGAATGAAGGTCGCCTGGTGCTAGCACATAGGCAGGAGGAGCAACCTGGGACTGGTGGATAAGAGCATGGCTGGGGTTTTGCTTGGGGACTTTTAGTCTCCTAATTCTAGATCTGGTACCAGTAACTTGCATTTTCCCCCCAAAAAAATATTGGTAGAGTAATTCAGAGTGCTACAAAGGTGATGCTATGCAAATTTCTGGTGGGAAATACAGCTGTCTCAAAACATTGATAGCCTGTGGTTTCATTTATGTGGTGGATGTTAATGCGTCTAATGGTTCTGAGGAGAGCTGTCTGAAAAAATGAATTTGGAGTTGTTTTGTTTCATGACTAATTCTGAAAAGTCAGGAAGGAGGGAATTAGTTCATATTGCAACTAGGACTATTTATTTAAATTACAGCAAACGTGAAAGGTGAGGAGAAAATGCTGCACTTTGATTTGGAGTAATTTACAAGTAAAATGGAGGGGAATTTCAAACTGAAATAAACATTGCAAATGTACTTTCTTGGAATTTTTTTTTCTCAGGACAAACAATTTAGTACAGCCAGCACTAATGCTCAAAACTATTTGTCACCAAATTTGCATTTTTCACACAAGGGAAGTTTCAGGTGAAAGAATTTCACCCATCCCCAGCTCTGAGCCTGGGAATTGAGAATATCTCCCAGCCCTTTGCCATTGTGTGAATTAACTCAGCTGAACCTTTGCACCCAACATCTCACTCCTGAGGATACACCTCCAGACCAGGCTTTGCCTATCATATTTGGGCAGCTCTGTCCTTTTAACATTTTGGCAAGGTTTCCCCCCAATGTGTTCTCACACAGAGAGCGATCAAGCGGCACACAGAGATGCTCCAGCTCCTGGCTGAGTTTGTGTGGGTCACTCTCCTTCGCATTTTTTGAAATGGCTCAAAACCCCACCATTAGGGTAGCCTGAATTTCCTATGCTCCAGAAGCTAAGCAAAGAAACTTTAATAAAACCAGACATTTTTAAATCAAACCCCCCATTTTTCCCCATCACTTTAATCATTCCCTGTGACCTGCAACCCAAACAATGAAGCAGTGTGCTGGGACCTGAGAACCATTCATTAATGTTTACGAGACTGAGATAATAGGGGAAGAGAGCCATAGAAATAGCGCGTACGGATAAATGATAGAAATAATACGTTCAGTCTCTGTGATTACTCATGCTCTCAGAGCTCAGCAGGTGCACAAGTTTTTACAGGTTTGGGCCTCGCTTTGATCCAAAGATACCTTCAGATCAGGCTGTTTGCTCCGCGAGCAGAGCACTCCCTGGATCCACTTGGCTGCTCTGGGTGGGAAGGGGGAAGCTGTCGGATACCAGGAATTTGGCACTATCACCACGTTACTTCAGCCATGTTAGTGATCTGGAGGAAGGTCACACACCAAAACACTGTGTTGATAAACGCCACAGAAGTGTGGAGCTGGGGAGACCCAGAAGGACAAACACTGTTTAGGTTTTACAGTGCAAACTGCGCTAGGAACGGAAAAATGTCTTTCCATTTTCCTGATCCCAGACATTCCTGGAAGCATAGGCCATGGCTGTTTTATTTTTAAAATCAACAAGTTCTTCTGAAGAAAAAGCATTTCTTGATCTTGTGACTGCCACAGCAGAAAGGTCTGTCCCCTCGCAGCCAGGCGATGCGCTTCCTTGCCAGCTGGACTCGCTCGCTGCCTGAGCCCAGTCCCGGCAACGCGCAGGCTGCCTGTTATCTGGCAGGTCGGGCTGGAGCGGTGGGATTGAGACATTTTCAAGATATCATCGGGGAGAGCAGGATAAATCAAGGTGAGTTGATTTGTCAGTCTCCGCCGCACACTGTAAAGCGCGCAGCCGGTGCGTTGCCCCCGCATCTTGGTCTGCACCGCGTGCTAACAGCACGCTGGGCAACCCACCCTTGCACAGCGCACCCAGGCACGCCGCGCTCCGGGAAAAAGGGGGATGCTCTGCAAGGTCAGGGAGGATGCAGTAGCCTCATCTAGCTCTCATCATGCCCACACACCACTGTGCACAGGAAAGGCCAAGGCCACCCTTCCTACCTGCTTCGCCTTTGCATCCCCTGAGCAACCCGATGGCCTTGTACCAACTGGAGCAGCCGTATCAAAGCTGGGTTGCGGAAGAAAAGCAATTTATTTCCCCTCACCGTGAAGCTGGATATGGTGTGGTAGAAACGCCTGCACAATATGTTTTACATGGAAAAGTGTTGTGCTCCAGAAAAATGCAAAACTGATCCTGCTTGTATTTTCTGGCTGCGTGCTCGTTCTCCCTTATCTCTGCGTTACATCGCAGCACGCTGTGCCCGGAGGCTGCCGCCCCATCACCAGGCTGCACCGCCTCATGGATGCAACCTTCTCTTGTTTTCAGTCCAGTTTCGTGCTGGCTACTTTGTACCGGTTGAAACATCTTATCTCCTTTGCTGGATCAAGGTCTCCCCTCTCCCTGTTGCAGTTTAGCAGTCTGGCGTGGTGAAATGGCACGTTCCAGCTATCCCCGGCTGTTCTGGGTCTCTGTGCAAGAGACGCCGCATTTCCCGCTGACCCGATCACTTCACAGACTGCCTTAACCTCACCTACCTGCAATAGGGCACAAGCCCTTGCTGCCTGCTAAGGATGCGTTCAAGCTCTCTGATGGATAAGGATGGAGTTAAGCCTGTGTCTCCCTGAATAAGCGCCCAAGTGGGGAAATTCAGCTTGACACATGGTGCTGGCATAAGTGATGCTCTGAAAGCCCCAGGAGGCAGGAATAGCCTGGGGGCCCCACACTATGTTCAGGATGGGGACGATTTGCTCTTTTTGGGTCAGAAATTCCTTTGCTCTGGAACCAGAGGGGCACGCAAGTGAGGTTGGGTCCCCAGCCTGAACAACATAGGGGTGTCTGAGAGGTGAAGGCCGAGCAGGATGGACAGCAAGCCCAGGCACCCTGCTCTGGGTGAGCGGGGCATGCCGCAATCACAAGTAAACTGCAAATTAGGTCTGGCAGAGAGAGCCCAGCGAAGCACAGCTGTGCCTGGGTGCAGCTCTTGGGAAAGCTGATTTGGGGAGGTGGGATCAAAGGGGCCTTCCCCTCTGCTGCTGGACGGTAGGGTGCAGGCGCTGCTCCCCACAGCAACATCTCCAGTAGGGTAATGACACTGTATAAGGATAGTAAAGCAGCATTCACTATAATAATAACACTGTGCATTTGTAGTGACTTCCATCTGGAGGGCTTTGTGACATTAATTAACACATCCGTCTTCCCTAGATCATAAAAAACGGTTATCCACCTTCTGCTGCAGGGTCAGCAAAGAGAAGAGATGGAGACCCATATTTCCCAAAGCTTCCCCTGGCTTTCCATCCTGTTTTAACCCTGGCCAGGGCACAGTCAGTGCTCTGACCTGCTCAGCACCAGCCCAGAAGGACCAGCCACTGGGAATGAGCAGGGAACCCCACATCTGCAAGGCTGGTGCACGCATCTGTGGTAGCCATCTGGATGGTCCACAAAGGTACTTGTAGGGCACAGCCAGCTTTCCATTGATCGCTCCATCAGGATGAGATGAAGGCCCTCTTTGGTTTTCTGCACCTGTTAGAAGAGCAGCGCAGCCAGCCCCAGTGAGAATGCTCATGCTGTGGTACCTGCCCAGGTTCACAGTGCAGCCCAGCAGCAGGTTCAGAGGAAAACCAAACCATACCATCTGCCTGCTCCCTTCTTCCCAGCCACTCGTTTCCCGCTGGCTCTCAGACAGCAGAAGCTGTTCAAGTCTCTAGACTGAAATTCTCGGTATTATCATTACTGCCGCAGCATCTAAAGGGACCCAACCAAGACCAAGGGACTTGTTTTGCTGGATCCTACGCATCACATGCTTGGAGGGAGTTTCTCTGCCTATGAACACACTCAATAATTTCCTGGTCTCACAAATTCTTACAGGCATTACCATAAAACCTCTGAGAAATTACATGGAAAGGAAGATGACCAGGCTCTATGGAAGCTGTCTGTTCCTGTCCCTGAGTTTAATTAATCTATCCACGGGCTTAAGCTGTTCTGAAACACATTGTGGAAGTCAAACGCAGGGCAGGGAGAGCTCAGGAGGAGTCAATGACCCACAGAGCGCACTACTGAGCCAGCATGGGGGCTCTGCTTGTCATGGTCCTGTGGGCATGTGCTGCACCGGGGGGCTGCCCTCATGTGTGGCTGGTGTGTCCCATGTATTTGACTGTTTGCAGTCAGTGAATGAGTCTGAATGTCTCTTCTGAGACACTCTCCCATCGAGGCTGCAGCTCCCTCATTTTGCGTTGCCGATCATTGCCCAAACATATTTCCTATTCCTGAGAGCCATCTTCCATAGAATCCCCACGCCTGTGTTTGAAGGCTGCAGCGCTGACCCCTCCCCAAAAGCTGGATCTGCAGAGGGACTTGAAAGTCTGTACACTGCCTCCCTCAAACACAGAGCTGAGCTCTGCGTGACCCGCTGTGAGCCACCATGTCGGTGGTGCCTGGCCAGCATCTACATGTTAGAAGCTTTCTCTATCCAGGTCTCTCAATGACATAGCGAGACCTGATCTGTATAACAGACCTGCTGCCTCCCGAGGGAAAGCTCTGCACCATCATCTTTTTGCCTTACCCAGACAGACAGACCGATGAACCCTTGAGATACTGGGAATGCCGGCTACTAACAAGGTTGGCCAATGCCTGGGATGTCTGGGGGCTGCAGGCATCTTAGCTGAGCTCTTCCTGCTCAGGAGAAGGCTAATTAATCAGCTCTGCTATTCTGGCATCACCCAAAAGTGAAAATACTTTCTGGCAGAGCAGCAGGCACAAAATTAGCTGCTGCATTAAACTGCCAAATCTCCTTTACTCCTTTATTAGTTGCATTTGGTGATGATGAGGAGCGAGGCATTAACCGGTCCCTGATGGATAAAGAAACTATTACTCTGCTTTCTCTTTGCAGCAGGGAAGAGGAAATAGGTTTTATTACTGAGATTTCCTTGAAGACATTCACTTGACTTTGTGGCATCAGAGACAGAAGAGAAATGAAGAACACAGAAATCTTGGCACAGCAGGAGAGATTGCGCACAGATAATAAAAGAGAGAAGTACCGGGTCAATTGGGATCTGAAATATACTTAGGTGATTGAATCCTTGTGTTGGGTCAAAGCTCTGATGATCTGCTGGGCTCAACTAATTTCAGCCTTACAGTCAGGATCTCTGTGCTGACACTTAGGGCCTAAACTGGGAAACTTGCTGGCAACACACATTCCTGATGCATCAGAATGGANAAGAGAAGAGAAGAGAAGAGAAGAGAAGAGAAGAGAAGAGAAGAGAAGAGAAGAGAAGAGAAGAGAAGAGAAGAGAAGAGAAGAGAAGAGAAGAGAAGAGAAGAGAAGAGAAGAGAAGAGAAGAGAAGAGAAGAGAAGAGAAGAGAAGAGAAGAGAAGAGAAGAGAAGAGAAGAGAAGAGAAGAGAAGAGAAGAGAAGAGAAGAGAAGAGAAGAGAAGAGAAGAGAAGAGAAGAGAAGAGAAGAGAAGAGAAGAGAAGAGAAGAGAAGAGAAGAGAAGAGAAGAGAAGAGAAGAGAAGAGAAGAGAAGAGAAGAGAAGAGAAGAGAAGAGAAGAGAAGAGAAGAGAAGAGAAGAGAAGAGAAGAGAAGAGAAGAGAAGAGAAGAGAAGAGAAGAGAAGAGAAGAGAAGAGAAGAGAAGAGAAGAGAAGAGAAGAGAAGAGAAGAGAAGAGAAGAGAAGAGAAGAGAAGAGAAGAGAAGAGAAGAGAAGAGAAGAGAAGAGAAGAGAAGAGAAGAGAAGAGAAGAGAAGAGAAGAGAAGAGAAGAGAAGAGAAGAGAAGAGAAGAGAAGAGAAGAGAAGAGAAGAGAAGAGAAGAGAAGGAAATAATAGATTATTAAGTCTTTTTTATTATTTTTCAAAATTAGATCTAGAACTTACTTACCCATCTTAGATTTAGGCCTAGATCCTAGCTAACATGGCATAACCCTACTAAAGGAAGGTGAAGATTGGAAGAGCCCATGCGAACCACCTGAAATGTCCTGAAATCTCAGAAGGTTCACTTGAGAGATTTGTGTCCTCCACATACATCCATGAGTCACAGCATGGAATGGCAGCCATGCTGTATCCTACAAGGGTCATGAACCAAAGCCCCACATACTAACTGCAGAAGGAGGTGGTGAAAAGGGCATGGTGCAGGATGTCAGGTTGGTGGCCAGATTGCAGGACACATGGTACGTTCAGCTACCTCTGCTCCACGGCCAAAAAGAGGGGCAGAGATCAGTCAGTCAGAAATGGGCAGAGATCTATTAAACCACTTTGGAATCCGATGCTGAATTTCCTAAGGCATAATCCCAAATTCTTGAGTTTTCTACCCATTTCAAAGCAAGACAAACACAGCCTGGACACAAAGGTCCAAGAGATCTAGAGCATACAGGAGCAGGAGGGCAAAGCTGGTACAGAGTTGACCTAAGCATGATGGGGGACCAACAGTGTATGAACAAACATAGGGTAGAAACTGGAAGAAGCACCCTAACCGTGTGGGGAAAGAGGTCCTGCAACAGGCAGCCAGAGGCAAAAAGCCAACCTGGCAAGTTTGTAGCTGCCAAAGAGGATGTGGTGGCCCAGAGCTGTGGGTACCGGGCTGCAAATCCCACCAGGTCCCTCCTGTTCTTGGTCACTGAGGGACTGTCCTCATCTTGTGGGATACTGGCGTGTGGAGCCCAGGCACCAGGAGGGCTGGGAAGGGGAACCACATGAAACCACTTCATCCCACGACTTCTGACACTGAGGGGAGATGACATGAGCTGGTGGCCAAGGGATACCTTCCTGGCCAGGGTGTGTTTGAACCTCTCAGGAGGGAAAGTTCAGGCTCCTGGCTCAGGAGCTGGCTCAAACATCAGCACGGCATGGTGACACACGCTTGCCTCACAGGACAGGTCCACCAAGATCGTGGTGGCGGCCAGAGCTTTGCTTCAGGCAGGCCTTGCTGGCTGCTGCCTGGGGCACCGCTCCCCAGCTCTGCTGCTCCTCCAATCCTCCCGCCTCTCTCTCCACCTCTCTTTCCACATCTGCAACGCGGAGCTAAAGCTAATTACAGCCCCTAGAGCAGAGCTGCGTGGCTTGGCTTTACTCACGTTTCGAAAACGCTCGGAGATGAAAGGTGCTTGAGAGAGCAGAGTATTGTTATTGCTAATAATTATAAAAATTAACCAAATATTTGTCTAGCAGCATCCATCCCTGCTGCTATTTCTTACGTAAAATACACACATGCTCTGACTGCCAAACCAAAGCCCCAGAATCACTACATCAGCCCTACGGTATCGAGAAGGGGGGCAAAAAGTGCCTTGGGTCTAAAAAGGGTTGTCTGTTCCAGCAATTAATTTAATTGGTCTAAATATAACCCAGGTATACTGCAGATCCAAATTGCTCTCCGAAAACAAACCCAAACAGGGCCCACAGGCTGCAAGGCAGCAGGTTAAACGCTGCCTCCGAAGCTGCGGGGCTGATCCTGGCACCCGAGTATTTTTTCTCCTGGTATTCGCCACCGCTTGCTGCTGTGGAGTCGGGATCTTGTAAAATGTTTATCAATGCCTGGGCATCTTCCAAACCGAGAAAGGGTGCACGCGGAGAGAAGTGTCCCCTTGCACTCAGCAGGGACTGGATTTCATCACTTGCTTTAATTCCCGTCTTTATAATTTTATTGCTTTTTTCCCCCCTGTTTTCTAATAAGCTCTTCTAACACCTAATAAAATCAGTCCTTTTCCCTTCTGCTTACCTCCCCCTGCTGCCATCGCGATTACCTAGACAAGAAAAATACAGAGCACGGGGTCCTGCAGGCTGAGGTTTTAGTGACTGATTTCAACCGACGTGAGCAGAATCGGCAATAAACTTCAATGTCATGGTATTTTGATTCCTCCTTCTTCCGTATTGCGTGAAATATCTGAAGGGGACAAACGCCAAGGAGTGAGAGGAATTCTTTGGTGTTGTACAGCCAAAAATGAAACTAAGAAAGGAGCCATTTCCAGAGATGGAGATGCAGTCAGCTGTGCAATAGTTATCTGTAATAGATGGCATCTCTCACTGACGTGATCTCTATTATCCTCCTATCTCAGCATCTTGCAGTCTTTAATGGATTCTTCCCTCCAGCATCTTTGCGAGACCGTGCCATTGTCCTACATGCATTTTACCAACTGGGACCAGAATCACCGACAGGCCAAGACCCGGCTCCCCTAACCTCGGCTGGCACCCAGTTCCCACTGGTCGCAGTCTAAAAAAATCCATCGGTAAACTGGGCACTGCGCTATTTAACTGTGAATTTATTTGTGAAGGTAGATAAAATGCTCTGTGACCACAAAGAGGCAAACAAATCTCGTAAACCCCAAGTTTGTTATTTCCTGCTCTGCTTTCAAAACAAAACACAATAATTTTAGCAGACAATTAAACTCCCTGATTTCCAAGGGAGTCAGGCACACAAATACTTTTGAGGATCTGAGCCCACATGATTATGTAAGGAATTAGCAGGAGGGAATTAACCCAATCGCTGGAGCATCCTCATGGAGAAGATCTCATCCACACTCAGGGCTGCCGTACGGGAACATGCCGGAGCGAAATATAAAACCCAGGAATACTTAAAATTGAAATCAGGGAAGTGCCAGAAAATGTCATGACGTTGCTCCAGGTCAGGGTAACAGCTGACCTGACCCCACGCTACCTCCTGCCTCACCACCGTGCTGCCTGTGCTCCCCGAAACCAGCAAAGGTTGCACGTACCCCTTCCGAGCACGCGGGACCTCCGTGCAGGGCAGAGCCACGGCAGCTGCCTGCGGACTGGTCGTCCGTGCAGTGCCCTCTGTGCATAGATATCGGCTCTGCGTCAGGGCAGACAGTCCCTGAGCACCCACGGGGAAATTGGGCAAGGGGGCCAGGGGTGCCAAGGTGCCAGCCCCACTCCGAGCAGCCACGGGGATGCGGGGACGAGCCGGCACGAGTGCAGGATTTCCACGACTCGGCAAGGATCTCGCATTCCTCCCTCCACCCCAGGGCTGTTATTAAATATGCTGTCATATCAAAACACAACTACTTTAAAAAAAAAAAAAAATAAGTAGAAACGAGCAGGATTCGGGGAAGTAATGGGGAAGGTTGTGGGCCTGATCCTGCTCTCCCCCAGGCCGGGGTAACGAGGAGCATTGGGTGAAGCCTCCGGGAAGGCAGGTCCGCGGTGGGCTCCTTCATTCCAGCCTGGGTGGGACAGAAGGGAGATCTGGCCCCTTTCCCATATTTAGTGCTGTCACAGTTGAATTTATCACGCTGAAACCGGTGGAGTTGTTTGCAGGAGTGAGGACNGAGCTGGCAATAAAAGCATACCTTTCCCGGGCAGGCAAAGGCTGCCTGAACTGTCACTTTAATTGAAACCTTCTGCAGTGGTATACTTCACCTGATGTTTAATGATTCACCTCTCAAGCAGCCCACTTGTACCTTTGTAATCTTTCTGAGGGTTAACTTGTTGATCCTAGAAACTTGTCTGGAGTGAGCGAGGCAATTTGTAGGGAGGCTCGGAAGAAAAAAAAAAAAAGTATCATGTTTTCTGATGAAAAGTGTTTTTCTTGAGGGAGAAGGAAGAAGAAATAAATTGCAAAATTCAGAATAGCCGATGAGATTTTGGAAAGAAAAAAGAAAA
>VZSZ01001255.1:755494-762994 GCA_013398815.1 Ibidorhyncha struthersii | reverse complement strand
GTCCTGCAGATTTTTTTTTTTATTACTGTTTGGATCCTAATCCATCGTCTTTTGATGTTTTAGGAGACACAGAAAAGGGTCAAGCAAATCGAACCACTAAGAACAAGGACGCCCATGTCTGTGGCAGGTGCTGTGCTGAGTTCTTTGAATTATCAGATCTCCTGCAACACAAGAAGAATTGTACTAAAAATCAATTAGTTTTAATTGTGAATGAAAATCCAGCTTCTCCTTCTGAAACCTTCCCTCCTAGTTCCCCTTCTGATAATCCTGATGAACAGATGAATGACACAGTTAATAACACAGATCAAGTAGACTGCAGTGACCTTTCAGAGCATAACAAACTTGACAGGGAAGAATCCATGGATGTGGAGGCTTCCAGCATTAACAATAGCAGTAGCAGTTCCAAGAGCGTCAACAATAGTATTACAAGCAGTAACAGCTCCACAATGGGTACCTCAGCTGTAACAACCTCTCTACCTCACATAGGGGATCTGACAACATTAGGCAACTTTTCAGTGATAAACAGTAATGTAATAATTGAAAACCTTCAGAGTACTAAAGTGGCAGTAGCACAGTTCTCACAGGAAGCGAGATGTAACGGTGCATCAAACAGCAAGCTTGCTGTACCTGCCCTGATGGAGCAACTGCTGGCGTTGCAGCAGCAGCAGATCCATCAGTTGCAACTGATTGAACAAATTCGTCACCAAATACTATTGTTGGCTTCCCAAAATACAGACATGCCAACATCTTCTAGCCCTTCTCAAGGTACTTTACGAACATCTGCCAACCCCTTGTCCACATTAAGTTCCCATTTATCCCAGCAGCTGGCTGCAGCAGCTGGATTAGCACAAAGCCTTGCTAGTCAGTCTGCCAGCATCAGTGGTGTGAAACAGCTACCCCCTATACAGCTACCTCAGAGCAACCCTGGCAACACTCTAATTCCATCCAGTAGTGGCTCTTCTCCAAATATTAACATACTGGCAGCGGCAGTTACAACACCATCCTCAGAAAAAGTGGCTTCGAGTATTGGTGGCTCACAACTCAGCAACCCACCAGTATCGGCATCATCTTCACCAGCTTTTGCAATAAGCAGTTTATTAAGTCCTGCATCTAATCCACTTCTACCTCAGCCCACCCCTAGTAACTCTGTTTTCTCCAGTCCCTTGTCCAATATTGGAACACCTGCAGAGGATTTAAACTCCTTGACTGCCTTGGCACAGCAAAGAAAAAGCAAGCCACCAAATGTAACTGCTTTTGAAGCAAAAAGTAATTCAGATGAGGCGTTCTTTAAGCATAAATGCAGGTTCTGTGCTAAAGTGTTTGGGAGTGACAGTGCCTTGCAGATTCATTTACGTTCTCACACTGGCGAGAGGCCGTTTAAATGCAACATATGTGGAAACAGGTTCTCCACAAAGGGAAACTTAAAAGTCCACTTCCAGCGTCACAAAGAAAAATACCCTCATATTCAAATGAATCCGTACCCGGTGCCAGAGCATTTGGACAATATTCCTACAAGCACGGGTATTCCTTACGGGATGTCTATACCGCCAGAGAAACCTGTCACGAGCTGGCTGGACAGCAAGCCAGTCCTCTCCACCCTGACGACTTCTGTTGGCCTGCCACTCCCACCAACGATCCCAAGCTTGACCCCATTCATCAAAACGGAGGAGCCTCAGCCGATTCCCATTAGCCATCCTTCTGCTAGCCCTCCCTGCTCTGTCAAGAGTGACTCGGGAACAGCTGATCCCACATCAAAAATTTCCAATGGACTTTCTGATGAGGTAGAGGCTGGTGCTTTGCCTACCTCAAATGGCAAAATGGAAGAAAACCCTCAGAACGCAAGCGCCGTCGTTAATGTGAGCAGCTCCGTGAGCTCACCGGCAGCAGACTCGGGCTCTAGCGGTGTCGCCACTTTTACGAATCCACTGATGCCTCTAATGTCAGAGCAATTTAAGGCAAAGTTTCCATTTGGAGGACTATTGGATTCAACGCCAGCATCTGAAACGTCAAAATTGCAGCAGCTGGTAGAAAACATTGACAAAAAGGCAACCGATCCTAATGAGTGTATCATTTGCCACCGAGTTCTCAGTTGCCAGAGTGCACTGAAAATGCATTATCGCACACATACCGGTGAGAGGCCATTTAAATGTAAAATCTGTGGTCGCGCTTTCACTACTAAAGGCAACTTAAAGACTCATTACAGTGTCCACCGTGCCATGCCCCCGCTGAGAGTACAACATTCGTGTCCGATCTGCCAGAAAAAATTCACCAACGCCGTTGTGCTACAGCAGCATATCCGAATGCACATGGGAGGACAGATCCCCAACACCCCAGTCACGGAAAACTATCCTGAGTCCATGGAATCAGATACGGGATCTTTTGATGATAAGAATTTTGATGATATAGACAACTTCTCAGATGAGAACATGGAAGACTGTCCTGACAGCAGCGTGCCAGATACACCTAAATCTGCAGATGCATCACAAGACAGCTTGTCTTCTTCCCCTCTGCCCCTGGAAATGTCAAGTATTGCTGCTTTGGAAAATCAGATGAAGATGATCAATGCAGGACTTGCTGAACAACTTCAGGCAAGCTTAAAGTCAGTTGAAAATGGGTCAGTGGAAGGGGATGTTTTGACTAACGATTCGTCATCTGTCGGTGGTGATATGGAAAGCCAAAGTGCTGGAAGCCCTGCTGTCTCAGAGTCTACCTCTTCCATGCAGGCCTTGTCCCCATCCAACAGCACTAACGATTACCACAAGTCACCGAGTATGGAAGAGAAACCAGGAAGAGCTTTACCAAGTGAGTTTGCCAACGGTTTGTCTCCAACCTCTGCTAACAGTGGTGCTTTGGACTTGACGTCTAGTAACACTGATAAAATGATTAAAGAAGAGTCTCTGAGTATGCTCTTCCCTTTCAGAGACAGAGGTAAATTTAAAAACACCGCATGTGACATTTGTGGCAAAACATTTGCTTGTCAGAGTGCCTTGGACATTCATTACAGAAGTCATACCAAAGAGAGACCATTTATTTGCACAGTTTGCAATCGTGGCTTTTCCACAAAGGGTAATTTGAAGCAGCATATGTTGACACATCAAATGCGAGATCTACCATCACAACTTTTTGAGCCCAATTCCAGTATCGGCCCTAATCAGAACTCTTCGGTTATGCCCGCTAACTCACTGTCATCGCTCATAAAGACTGAGGTCAACGGCTTTGTGCACAGCTCTCCTCAGGATAGCAAAGAAGCACCCTCTGGTCTAGTTGCTTCGGGGCCGCTGTCCTCCTCTGCCACGTCCCCTGTCCTGCTCCCCGCTCTCCCCAGGAGAACCCCCAAACAGCACTACTGCAACACGTGTGGGAAAACGTTCTCTTCCTCCAGCGCTCTGCAGATCCACGAAAGGACACACACTGGTGAGAAACCTTTTGCCTGCACTATATGTGGAAGAGCATTCACAACAAAAGGCAATCTGAAGGTACTTTTTTCTCTTGCTGTTCTTAGGTTCCGTTTTCTCCTTGCTGGGGGTTTTTAATTTTTTTACAGCTGTTCATGTTGCAAGCAGTGGTACCCTTTGAGTATCTGCGGTGTGACAAATGGTGTGTTTAGTCAGCTCTGGTAGACCTAGATGGCCTCTTGTTGAGTGCTCGTGTTGGCAGCCGGTCCGAAGCGTGAGCTGCTTTTGATGCTTAATTAAAATTCATCTACCAGCAAAGACTGTCTATGTAGAGTGTGAAATGGAACAGCCGAATGATGGTAAGGAGTATTACTTAACGGAGAAATGCGTTTTGTAACTCACACACCTCTTTAAGTAGTGAAAGGCTCTTGAATGTGCTGTTTTTCATAACTATCATGTAAGATGATGAGTGGTTAAAAAAACTATTAACATAATTCTGGAACTAATGTGCATTACTTTAATTGATTATATAACTAACATTTCCTACTGATATGTGTTTGAAAAAGCAAATATACTTAAGTTTTCGAACACCAGTTGAGCACTTTACTGTGTACATTTTTCTGTTGACAGAGTATTTCTCTAGAGGTTGCTGCCAGTAATGTGAGATGAATAATTACTTTCAGGCCATTCTGTCTCTACACGAGGCTCTCCGATGAGCAATCAGTAAAGGATACTTTCTGCCTGTCTGAAAAGGACGTTTATAGGGTAAAGGGTGTCAAATACAATACTTACCATTGCAATGAAAGTGGACGTAGCAATTCTAGCCCTGAAAGCAGCTATCTGCAATTGACGGGATAACATGAAGTCATTATAAACTAAATACATGTAATAAAAAAAAGAGCAACAAGCAATGCATTGTTCAGCAGGAAAACAAGGTATTCTGGGTAATGGTGACGGGCTAATCCAGAAGAAGTTTATTTGTTATTCCAGATGGGAAATGGAGCCCTGCATCCGCTACCCTTAGCGTGGATCATTATGTAACGAGACTGGACGTGTTCATGGACTGCTGCTTTCTCTGTGATCAAAATAAGTTTGAAATCCCTGTCAACCCCTATTTTTTGTTTGTTTGTTTCTTCCTTTCTTTCTTTTCAGGTTCACATGGGCACTCACATGTGGAACAGTACTCCCGCAAGACGAGGCAGACGACTTTCCGTAGATGGCCCCATGACATTTCTAGGAGGCAATCCTGTAAAGTTCCCAGAAATGTTTCAGAAGGATTTGGCTGCGCGGTCGGGGAATGGAGACCCCTCCAGCTTCTGGAACCAGTATGCAGCAGCACTCTCCAATGGCTTGGCCATGAAGACCAACGAGATCTCCGTCATCCAGAATGGCGGCATCCCTCCGGCGCCGGGGGGCCTGGGCAACGGTGGGAGCTCTCCCATCAGCGGCTTGACAGGAAGCCTGGAGAAGCTCCAGAATTCAGAACCCAACGCACCTCTAGCTGGTCTGGAGAAAATGGCAAGCAATGAAAATGGGACAAACTTCCGTTTTACGCGTTTCGTGGAAGACAACAAGGAAATCGTAACAAATTAGAAAAAAACTCCCTGAATAACATTCCTGCAAATAGTGCAACCTAGGGTTGCTTTTTTCGAGCTGCAGGCTGCAACTTTACAAAGACTTTCTTTTGTACCATGTTCTACTTCTAGAGTTCTAAGAGAGCTTATTTATTAGTGATATAACCTTGCTTTGCAAACAAATGCAAGCATTAACTTTGGTCTCCTGTATTTTGAACTAAATACTAATCGACTAGAGTGCTGTAAACTTGCTGTAACATTTATGGCAGTTGCAAGTCTGTTCTGCTAGGTGATCTTATTCTGGCATTAACTTATTTTCTATATCCAGTTTAACATGAACTCTGGTATTGATGCGATGCCTCAGTGATGCATTAGATCTCTAATAAAAATCTGTATATAAATGTACACTTCGATCCTGCTGGAAATTTTATCAGCAAACACATTGTTTAATTTTTCCAAACAGAATTAAGAAAAGGACTGAAAGAATATAGACTGAACAGTGTGGGTCCTTTACACAGCTCAGTTTTTGATTTTTATTATAAAATTAAAACTGCTTTAATTTTTGTAGGTTTAACATTTTCTGTTTTGAACTGTTATTTGTATTGTGCTTTTTACTTGAGTCGTCTTAAATGTTAATACGTTTCTGTACAGTAATAAGCACGCAGATTATTAGAGAAGATACTGAAGTGTTGTTTTGGTAGTTGAAACTGAGACGTAACATTTTGCCTTGTAGGTATATTCATTATAGAAAATGTGCTGGACTTTCACAATGCTGCTAAGTATGGCATCTTGAACAACTTCCGTGGACAACTGTAGATGCTCCTGTATATACAATAAGACATCACTTTCATTAAAATGTACATATGTTCCTTACAAGACCAAGCCCTACTCCTTGACCAAGGGAACAAGTATAGTGTTTGTTTATTTTGTATTAGGTATTGGGGGGGCAGGGGGAACCTTGGACTGTTACATGCACTTTCTCGGAAAGTTGAAAGGAAAAGAGGTCCAGTTTCTTTAACATTTAATACTTACTAACAGCAGAGATACTGTAATTTTACTCGAGTAATCAAATACATTTTTGCAACAGATAAAATTTGCTGTCTCTGTGTTTTTAAAGTGTACCTGTATTTAGTAATCACTTTGTATTATTTAGCCTTTCCCTTGGTTAACACGAACTGTCCAGGTTGTATGTGTGTGTTTATATTTGTAAGTATGGGTATACATATATGTATTGCATATTAATTGCTAGTATATTTTTCATACCCCCTAATAGTGGGAAATTTCTCCTTAACTATTCAACTCCTCCTCATAAAATTGTAGATATTTTGGCGTTTTTAATTTCTTTATAGAAAAAAAAATGCTGCTAGCAAAGACCTTATTGAGCCTACGTAAGTTTCCTTTGAAGGAAATAATTTGTGACATTTAAGGCTTGATTTGGTTCAAATGCTTTATATTTGATATTAATTTTATTCTATGAGATTGTATGTTTGTGGCATGCTTACGCTGCTATATCTGTGTTAACATGTCCACTTGCANAAAAAAAAGAAAAAAAATTGCTTTGGCCTTGCACATGATTTGGCTTCCCTTATGCACCTGCAATGATCATTAACCTCAGTGGGAGTTTGGGGAAACTATTCAGCCCGATATTTTGACCCAGTAGAGTCTTATCTCCTCACGTTATTATTTATGAAAAATAAATCAGTTTGGCTGCCTTCAAATTATGCCTTCAAAAAACCCAACAGGAATAACCAGTTTTATGTTGGCGTGAATATATATATTTTTTTTACAATTCCAAAATTCAGGTATTTTGTGTTACGGGATTTGCTTTAATGGGGGGGTGGGGTGGGGGGGTGTTGCCTTTTTCAAGAAGTAATCGCTTTGGCTCTTCCCCCCAGTAGCTTGAGTTGTAAATTGGGCATCATAGAGGAATTAACAGTGAAAAGCTGGGGTGAGGACTACTTTTCTTGAGGACTTTTACCCTTCATATGATAATGAATCCTTAGTAAAGTATTAACGCTGTAGTCTGAATACCTCTTGGACTTCATGTCTTCAGAACTTTTTCCTGTTCGAATGTGATGATTCATCTGGTACATGATATGCATTTTTGTTAACATGTAAGTTGTACACTCTAGAGCCAGCTGGCTTGTCAATGTGAATATTTAAGAATTTCCAGTCACCTTTTGGTCTCAGAAAAAGGTAAATTAAACGGATTTTGATGATTTTATCAATGAAATACTAACTAATTCTCCTTTTAAACTGAGTTTAGGTTTGTGCAGCAGAAAAGCAAGGCAGGGTTAGCAGACCCCAGTGCTCTGGGAGGGTTCCCTTCGGGCCGCCCGAGTTCCCTCAGCGGCGTTAACTCCAGCCCTCCCGGCCTCTGCTCGCCTTAAAGGGAGGGCTCCGGGGGCCGGGGACCCTCAGCCCCGCCGGGGAAGGGGCAGAGGTGCGGCCCGGCCCCCCCCGGCGCTCCCTGCCGGTGGGTAACGTGTGCGCTCGGCGGTTTTACTGGAAAAAAAAAACAAATCCCCCCC
>VZSZ01001255.1:714921-754153 GCA_013398815.1 Ibidorhyncha struthersii | reverse complement strand
AGCAAATTGCCTGGCTGATTTCGTGTGCTGATGACGACCAAATCCTAAACCCTTTTCTCAGGGAAAAGTCGGATGAATTTCGGTGTTTATTCCTAGGCTGGGTTGTCCTTTGAGACTTAGGGACAGGTTGCAAACCCTCCCTGCTGCAGCGGTCGACAAACCTGACCAACTCTGCCTTGGAAAGAGTGTTTGCTGACCATCAAAATGCAACAGTTGCTGCTTGGTGTGTCTTTTTCTTTGGAGCATGCTTCCTGCTTTTTGGGAGTCCTGAAGTCACAAGTCACCTGGTTGCATCTTTGCAGGAGGCCAGTTTTACTTGGCAGGAGAAGGTGTGACTTTGTAGTGTGACACTTTTTTTTTTTTTTTTTTTTTTTTTTTCTATTTCCCTGCCAGTCTTCAGTACTTTTCCAGTTCTATGGGTTGTTGGTGTGGTGTTTTTTTTTTAATCGAAATAACATTTTCTATATGGTTTCTTTCTCTCACGAATATGAGTTGACAGAAATAAAAATAATGTTTTGCAAATAAGTGGGTACAGTTATTTATACAAGACAGAAGATCTGTCTTTTATCTGCTGAGTTGAAATATAATGACTTAAAGATTTCACATACAATACAGTCTCATGTATAAATACCTATCTCTAGACAAAAAGTTAAGGAGGACTAGAAGCTTGGGAGTATTAATAGGAAAGCACAGGAATAACTGGAAAGCATGCAACTTCAGCTGAGAACAGAGTTACTGACAGCTGTATTTATGTTTAGTTTCCTGATTTGATATTTCTGTTTTTTTAGAACCAGGTCATAGTTAATATCAGAATGGCTACCTTGAGCCTCTGTTGCTCTGGCAGTGTGCCTAGCAGATTCCTGGCAGATGGTGAGCGCATGATGATTCCTCCTTGGGAAGATCTCCCTGTTCCAGGGACATGGGATCCTGGGAGGCCCTGAACCACATACAGTGGCTGGAATATTTTACAGGTAAGTGAGGCGTAAGCATGACAGGGATTAAAATTAAGTTTTTGGTTCAAGTTATAATATAACTTTGTCCTACCATGAATCTCTTTCTTTGATTTCTTTTTAATCTTCTGTTTTTCTTTATGCACTTTTTTTTATCCGTAGTCTAAATTTCCTAAGAGGCAAAATCTCTCAATGATACAGGAAGAGGAGCAGTAGAGTAAGAACAGAAGAAGTTTTCTTTAGTGCTCGAGTACATCTAGCACTGTGAGGGAGCTGGTGAATAACGTGCACTCAAGGGTTGAAGACATTCTCTGCCATGTCTTGCGTGGTGGGTGGGGCCAGCATCTTGTATGCAGCTGACTGGGAGCATATGGTATACCTGTGAGAATGCCTACTAGAGAGCTGTAGGGTAAGGAAGTAATGTCGTCTTCCTTTTTATAACAGTTAACCAATTAACCCAAATTGTAGGCTCTTCTTAACTGTCAGAAGTTACTATCGCTTTTGGAAAGCAATTTAAATTCAGGCTAGATGGGGACCAAAAACATGTCCATGCCCATGTTAGACTTTGTCACCAGGCTAATAAGGAAGGTCCTCACTGGACCGATCAGCCCCGAAACTTCTGGTGCTATTTAATTTCAAAAGTAAGAAGTCTCTCCATGTTAGCAGACATTCCCATCATCTGTACAGACAGCTGTCTTGACCAGGGCAGTGCTGAAGTGCGAAGGTCTGTTTTCATTATTTAAAGGTCTTAAAAATGCAGTATCACAATGTCAGGTGGGTGTAGCAGAAGCCCTGCAGCACCTGGCATCAGGTGGTGCAACACAATCAGTATTTAGGATTGAATGTGGGAGCAAAAAAGGGAGTTGTCTGGCACACTATCATGGGTTTAACCCCACTGGTCAGTACTTTCTTTCTTTTCCCTATCTTTCCCATGGAAAAATAATTTCAAAGCTGAGCCAGTGAGACTAACCAGATGAATAATGTTAAGATTTTTTTCAAAGCCGTGCCTGTTTTGAAAATGAGCTTCCTTTGACAGTGAATAATTCTAAATTGCCTTCCTTTCATCGGGATTTTAAAATGTCAGTTAATACATAGTGAAGCTAACATTTGTTTCATATGTACAATAACTAAGTGGATAATGGTGTTCAATGCTAAATCTGCATTCATATGAACTATCTTTCTGTTGGTTAGAGGATCCAGAGAATAGCAAATTAAATATATAGAGACAGAACAGATTTCAAAGGTTTATGCGTCTGTTTACTTGTCTAGGCTGAATACGGAGTCCTCTTGGCAAGTTGTGTCAGAGCTGCTGATGAGAAAGAGGCTGTTTGTGATGGTTAGATCACTAGTTAGCTCAGTTGTGGGGATTCCTTAATACCAGCACAGACCTCTGGTGCTGATACACTTAAACTAATTTAACCCCCTGCATAAGTCAGCTCAACTTACTTTTGGCTTCTAACGCTGGTGAGTGTCTGCGTGCGGCACAGGCAATTTCTGTGAAAGTGTCTGTGGCAGTTTAAGGTGTTACTGTCTTTCCCTTTCAGTCCAGATGTTTATTTCTGTCCACTGAGATATCTCAAAGCACCTGGATGAAAAGAAGGTTATCAGAAGTAGTCAACATGGATTCACTAAGGGGAAGTCGTGTCTGACTAATCTGATAGCATTCTATGATGAGGTCACTAGATGGGTGGATGAGGGGAGGGCAGCGGATGTTGTCTACCTTGACTTTGGCAAGGCTTTCGACACTGTCTCCCACATCATCCTCACTGGCAAGCTTAGGAAGTGTGGGATAGATGGATGGACAGTGGGGTGGATTGAGAACTGGCTAGCAGATAGAGCTCAGAGGGTTGTGGTTAGTGGTGCAGAGTCTAGTTGGAGGTCAGTAACAAGTGGTGTCCCTCAAGGGTCAGTACTGGGTCCAGTCCTGTTCAATATATTCATCGATGATCTGGACGAAGGGATAGAGTGTACCATCAGCAAGTTTGCTGATGACACTAAACTGGGAGGAGTGGCTGATACGCCAGAAGGCTGTGCTGCCTTACAGCGTGACCTGGATAGGCTGGAGAGTTGGGCAGAGAGGAACTTAATGAAATTCAACAAGGGTAAATGTAGGGTACTGCATCTGGGGAGGAATAACCCCATGCATCAGTACAGGTTGGGGGCCGACCTCCTGGAGAGCAGCTCTGTGGAAAGGGACCTGGGAGTCCTGGTGGACAACAGGATGACCATGAGCCAGCAATGTGCCCTGGCGGCCAAGAGGGCCAATGGCATCCTGGGGTGCATCAAAAGGAGTGTGGCCAGCAGGTCGAGGGAGGTCATCCTCCCCCTCTACTCTGCCCTGGTGAGGCCGCATCTGGAATACTGCGTCCAGTTCTGGGCTCCCCAGTTCAAGAAGGACAGGGATCTGCTGGAGAGGGTCCAGCAAAGGGCTACAAAGATGATTAGGGGATTGGAGCATCTTTCATATGAGGAGAGGCTGAGGGATTTGGGTCTCTAGTCTGGAGAAAAGAAAATTGAGGGGGGATCTTATTAATGCTTTCAAATACTTGAAGGGAGGATGCCAGGGGGATGGGAGCAGTCTTTTTTCAGTGGTGCCCATTGATAGGACGAGGGGTAATGGGCACAAACTTGAACATAGGAAGTTCCATCTTAACATGAGGAGGAACTTCTTTACTTTGAGGGTGGTGGAGCACTGGAACAGGCTGCCCAGAGAGGTTGTGGAGTCTCCCACTCTGGAGACATTCAAAACCCGCCTGGACGCTGTCCTGTGCAACCTGTTGTAGGTGACCCTACTCTGGCGGGGGGGTTGGACTAGATGATCTCCAGAGGTCCCTTCCAACCCTGACTATTCTGTGATTCTGTGATCTCCCCCCTCCCCAATTTGAATGGGTGGAATAGAACATATAAGCACTCTGTATGCATATAACTGCAGAGTCAGGGTGATTTATTATTTGGTGAATAAGACCTTAAGATAGGGAAGTGTACAAAATGTACCGGGCAGGTTCGCAAAGCTTAAGGAGATCATTGTATGAAAGGAGGTTGAGCCTATCTATATGTGAGTCGGGCAGAGAAGAATTCATAAAGCTACAGCTTGTTTGAGCCAGAATTTCATGAGATGTTACCTTCAAACCAAGCCTCCTAAAGGGCCAACTGTCTACCAAATGGGCTTAGCTTAAAATGCCACCAAAGGCATTTTTAAGATAGTATATCTAACTTTGCACTGACACGGAGGAAGAACACTCCATAATTTGTGCTCTTGTGACAGAACATAGCAGTGACAGCTTAAAACACCAAGGCTATTACTTCAGCAGTCTCCTTACCAACCTTAGATAGTCACCTAGAGTCACTTTTCTTGCTTGACGTATACAAAACATTAGACTGGGCTCCTGTGTTCTCTTCTGGATTTGAAGAAGTTATTAAACCAATTCTCTCTCTCCAAAGCTGTATGTGTTCATGCTGGCATCCTCAATAAAGCTGGGACACAAACAAAAAAGCAAACAAACCAGTCACAACAGCATTCAATGCACTTAAACTTGGAGGAAATTAAAATCAATATTTGTCAAATGGAGGGAAAAGGTAAAATGGACTGAGAAAAAATGTCCGGCTTTCTTAAAAGCCATTAGTGAAAATGAAAAGTTGACAGCAATACTGAAATTTAATTCCTGCATCGGTGCTGTTTGAACAGATGATCTTGTTGTTTTCACCCTCTGTCTACTGATGCATGCGCAAGCTTGATGCACGCATATTCCTTTATTGTTAGTGCTGTTGAATGGAATTTTTTACATTTTAATTGTGTGTGATTTGGAACCTTGGAGGCTTATGTGAAGGTTTCCCTTGTGGTTAAAGTGTGAGGGGCTAATTTAGGAAATAGAAGTTTCATCTCTGGCTCTGGGCACACATGACCTCTGGCAAGTTGCACTAATCTCTTTATGCGCTTTGTAAAAATGATGCTAACAATAGTTCCTTACCTTTAATTTTTGTTTATTTTGGATATTTAGATAGGAAAGTGTTCAGATTGGTCTTTCACAGTGTTTGTATACCATACATGGCTATTCTCTTGGAATATAAATGGTTATAAAATACCCAATACAAAAAAGCTGGTTTGAATTTCAGCATCTACAACCTTTTAAAATTTTCCATGTAGACAAAATATCCCTTTCTTGGGCACAGTACAAGGAAATAGTAATTGCATTTGCTGTCTTGCAGACAAGTGCCTGTAGTTGATTTCCAAGTTCAGTGGTATTTACCACAGATAACTTTCAGCCTGGATTTCTCTTTATATATTCCCCGTATATGAAAATTGGTAAATCGAAGTATCTGGAATTGTAAAGGTCATACTTAATGAGAAGAAAAATGCTGGATGATGTACAGTATGACAGTTTAGGATTAGACTTGTTGCCTTAGTGACTTCCTGGTTTGGTTGAGGGTAGTGTGAGAGGCAGGAAGGAAGATGTGAAAGGGCCAGTGCCAGTGTGGTGTAGTAGAGAGTGCATTGAAAATAAAGCGTGTAGATTGGGCTCCTCTGCAGCTGTTGGTTTTGGTACAAGTCTCTGTAATATTGCCTGATGCTCTTTGTTTTCTCCCAGAGAGTATATATCTGCGTGTACTGTATAAAATTATGAGCATCAGGCACAGTAGTGCAGCCATGTGTTGAAATGCAGCTATAGGTATGTCCATTGGCTGCTCTACTGTTGAGCACTAGGAAGGATAATAAAGATGGGAGATATTTTTGGATACTCTTGGAGATTTTCTCTGTTTGACCATTTTGCTCTTAATAACCCTATTTATGGCAGTGACAGTCATTGCTTTTGGAAGGGTAACTGGGTTTGAAACACTGGCCATGTGTGATACACGTCTGCAATTTATGCTTACATTTAGATGTTCTTTCTCTGACTGTCTTAAGGAGAAACAGAATGGAGTAAGTTTCATTTCATCAGGAGTCTGAAGTAACTGTCAACTAACACCTAAAGTCCTGATTTCATCTACTAACTCATCTTGAAGGGCTTTCTTTTTATCTGAAAATTAGGTATTGACAACAGTAACAACAAGAAGAACAGGAGAAATGAAGAATGTGGGCAGTGATTTCCTCCCCCCCCACACCTCTCTTGCAACGTGGACTAAACTTAAAGCTTGTTCAATGCTTTGTTTTGCTATTTCCACTTACATAATGCTCAATTTAAACCATCCCAAACAATCATGATTTTTAGAAAGCACTACTCTGTCTGAAAATCAGGCTTTTAAAATGTGTTGACACAAAGTCACTTAAAATCATCGCCCAAATCCCATGACAGCGAACAGTTACAAGCTGACATTCTAGACAAACACACTGAGATCATCCTAATGCCTTCCCTGTCTAGCTAGCAGTTCCCTCTGTAAAAAAGATATGTATTTTTTTGTATTGTTATGGAAAGAAAGCAACGAGTTTGTTGTTTGATTAGTTTGTATGTATACAAGTTGGGGGGGCAATGAATGTGCCAATAGAGCTATGATGTAGTCAGGCACCTGTAACTGACATGGGATGGGACTGTGGGGAGGTGTATGCAGTACACTCTTAGCCCTTTGTAGAGGGGCAAATCGAGGCTGCTGCATTTCTAAATAAGTTTTGGAGGAGATTTGACCTTAAACAGATGAAATTGCTGTACAGTTACTTAGTGTAGAAGGTTCTGAAGTAGCAGGGAGTCCTGTGGTGATACGTTTCTTTCTCTTCAGGATTAGCAGTTGTCCCTCGTATTCCACCCCCTCCTCCTTTCTTTCTCTCTAAGGGGTTAAGGCTCTGTGTAATGTTTAGTTACTGGAAAAGGTTCTAACAGCAGTGGAGCTGGTGAAAGACAAGACTATTTATAGAAAACAATGAAGTAAAAATAAATTTAAGATTAAATATCAATAGCTACCAGCTGTAGCACCTTTTCTCCCTCTCAAGTAGTAAAATCAAAGCATAATTTGGAAAGGATTCCCTGCTGGAATTGAACAAACTAGTCCATATTGCATGCTGAAGGGAAGTTGAGATGTTCATTTACAGGATGGTATTTCCTCAGTTTCTGCAGAACCAGCACCCAGCTGGAGTTAGAAGCTTGCATGCTGTAGGAAGTGAGATTTTTCTGCTTGGGTGTAAAACTAAGCTTTTGGTCTCTGGTTGTAAATGGACATTCTGAGTCTTTCCAGTGCCACCATAACTATCTAAAACAATGGGATGGACACACATCTATTAGGACAGATCTCCAATACAGGAGACTTTGGAATGTCTAAAGTGCACTAAAAGGGTTCTATTTACCCTGTTAATATTTGTAGTGTAAGAAGCTATGTGAAAAGAAGGTTTTGTCTACAGCAGTGGCAGCTATGGAAATTCTGTGGATGAGTTTGTCTTAAATCAAGGGTTGAGCTCATCTTGGTTCTCTTCAGCAAATCAGAGGTACGGAGGTCTCAGGTTATGCTCTGTATTTATCTCTTCCCAGAGGCTAGCTTGGACTTTGTTTAATATTATTTATTTTCTCTTTTGGTGAAAATAGTTAATCTAAGCATGCTGCACAAGTCTTAAAAACTGCTTTTAGTTCCCTCCAACAATTGATTGTGATATATGGTTTTCTTCTTTACTTCTTCTTCAAAGACTTGTGTGGATACAGCATTGTCCCTTTAAATGTGTGAATTTCAGTATGGGAAGTTTTTGCTGTCTTCTCCTGATTACGCTACAAAAGGAGGTTGGCAAGCATGGGCAGTTTTAGCAGATTAGGGTTTTAATTTCTGAGGAGGCTGAGAGTACAGTGAGTGCTAGCAACTGCTGAGCCTTTTGCTAGTCTCATTTAGTTACTATTCAGTGTCTTCTTCCTTCTGTTCTTTATTGTTTCCAAGTATTTATGGTTGAGAAAGATAAGATTTCTTGAGAAAGATATTAAGAAAGAAACTTTTCAGAATATGTGTATGTGAAGGTCTGTGTGTGAAGGGAGTATCGTGGTTTAACCCCAGCCAGCAGCTAGAACCATGTAGCCGCTCGCTTACTTTGTCCAGTTGCAATGGGAGAGAGAATCAGAAGAGTAAAAGTGAGAAAAAACTTGTGGGTTGAGATAAAGGTAGTTTAATAGGTAGAGCAAAAGCCGTGTACGCAAGCAAAGCAAAACAAGGAATTTATTCACTGCTTCCCATCAGCAGGCAGGTGTTCAGCCATCTCCAGGAAAGCAGGGTTCCATCACATAATGGTTACTTGGGAAAATAAACGCCGCCACTCTGAATGTTCCCTGCTTCCTCCTTCTTCCCCCAGCTTTATGTACTGAGCATGATGTCACATGGTATGGAATATTCCTTTGGTCAGCTGTCCGGCTGTGTCCCCCTCCCAACTTCTTATGCCCTCCCAGTCTACTTGCTGGCAGGATGGTATGAGGAGCAGAAAAGGCTCCTTAGCAACAACCAAAACCATTGGTGTGCTGTCAACACTATTTCTCATCCGAAATCAAAAACATAGTGCTACACCCACTGCTAGCAGAAAAGTTAACTCCATCCCAGCTGAAACTGTGTTGGGGGTAAATTTTTCTTGGGTTTTGTTTGAGAAAACCTTACAGTACAGTTTCTGAGTGAGAAGCCTATGTTAACATCTGGGAGAACAAATAATTTGGCCTGCTTCATGAGTGCTTCCTTCCCATTCCTTCATCTCATACTGTTTAGTGTTCATTTTTTAATGCCACTATTGCTTGCCTGTGTTATAATAGTTTTAAGTACCAGACTTGTCTGGATTCAATTGAAGAGCGATAAAGCCAGTTTAAAATAAATGAGAGAATTCTAAATAATATCCCAGAGATTTTTTTTTTTTTCTCAGCAGAGGGAGTGTTGATTCCAGAAGCGTTTATATAACACTGCTGAAAATCTGGACAGGTCATTGCAAAAGATGCGAAATAGAGTTAAACTATTTAATAGTGGTCAAATCTTGCTATCAAATTCAGTCTTTACTGAAATCAGAAATGTTACATCCTTCTGATTCAGTAATAAACTTACAATGACTCATCAGGGTGATGTTTTGGCTTTTTCCTGTGCTCTTATGGAGCATGGTATTGATCCGACTGTGAAATAATACAACAGCTGAAGCTCAGGTAGCAAATATGCATTGAATTGATCTCCCTTTACTAAGCCTTCTGTATCCCAGCATTATTTATGGCAGAAGGATCGAGTCTGGAAAATAACTTTGATAAATATCACCTTGTAGTACCTGTTAAAGTGATGGGAAAGAAAGCACTCCCTAGTTTGTTAACTTTAAGTATTGGGAGTAGAAGTGATGTGCACATAATAATATTATGATTCATACAAACCACTTTTCAGCCAACTCAATATATTTCATTACCTGCTTTCCAGCAGAAGTATTGATTTTTGTTTTGTGGTTTTTATAACACAATTTCAAGGCTGTTGTAGTTTAATGAGCCATGTTCTTATGATGTTTAAAAAGATTTGACGCATTTGTTGAAATAAATATTATGGATTGCCCATCTCTTGTCACCTCTTCTTTCTCTCACCCGTGTAAACCCGGCATAAGAATGAATAGGGCAGCCAGCTATGTGTTTTTTTGTGTTTGAGATCAAAGTGCTACTGAAGAACAATAGCAGGCCACACTTCTGTGTTCGTGACCACACACAGCAGCACCTGCAGAGCAGTAAAATGTCATTGTTGCTTCTGCAGTTTGAGCACAGAGGAAGCACCACTGAGGTGGCAGATGATTCTAATAATACTTGATGTGAATTGATGGGGAAGGAGGACCATAACACAGAGGGCTTTTTATTATAAGCCTTGACTTCCCAAGCTGTGAACAACAGAATACTGCACCTGTGGACTTTCTTCAAATCAACCATTATGGAAAGTGACAGATTTTATTAACTTAAGGAAGAACTTTTCAACATGGGAAATTTGTAGTTTATTTTGGAGACATGAAGAAAAAAAAGCGGAAGGATATATTACATATTTCCCACTGCTTATACTTTTCTAGTGTGCTTTGCTTTTTGAACATGCTATAATAGAATTGCAGGGGCCTTTTTAGAAAGACTTTCTTTTTTATTTAAAGATAAAAAAGATGAAACAACATCTTTGGGATTTTTTTTTTCACTTTTACCCATTGCTTCATGCCTTAGATGAAGAATGGAATTAGCAAGAGAATAAATACACTGTGTGAAGAGATACATGTGATAATTTTAAGAGATATTCAGGATATCTGAGGCTTGGGGGGGGGGAGAAGTTGGTGGAAAAAAAAAGTGCAGTCTGTTCCTCCTTGGTGCATCCATCTTTGGAAAGGTTCTGAGATGTCAGGGGCTGGACACAAGGGCTGCAGGACTGTAGTGTTGTCAAAGGCATGTGCAGATAAATGGGGCTGACATATATTTAGACAATACAGAGTTTACTTTCAACTCCATACGCGTCAGTTTATCAATTTTATTTACGACAGCAAAGCATCACAGTTTGAAGACATCTTCTAATACTTCTGTTCTAGGTTTGTGACAGTATATCGGTCTGGTTTTTAGAATGAAATAGAAGAGTGTCAGTAGTTCTTTGTCCAGGTGGCCATCATGTGCTCTGTAGTGTAACGCAGAGATGCTGCAAAAAATGGAAAGATTAGATGCCTGGTGGTCTAATACTAGAGCAATTCCTACCTATACTATAAATTAACAAAGTGCAGGACCTGATCTAGAGTTTTGCCGTTATTTTTGCTTAACGGAATCTGTGTCCGTATTATGACTTTAGCAAAATCATTGCAGCCATAATAGGCATAGTCACAAGCCTCTGGTACCCGTATGAAGGCAAACACATAAAAATCTTTGTGTAGGTGTAATTAATACCCTGATGATATAATTCGGGTTGCCTTAAAAACAGAACACACATAAAAAGGGAAGTCAATGTAAGCATTTTATTGTCTTCATATGTATAAAGCTTTTATAGTCAGTTTTGAAGAAATTGTAGAAATTGCAATTTATGTAATATTAATAGCTAAGAATTGACAAATCAAGCATAAAGTCAACTGGATCATGATTATTAGCTAAAAGCATAGTGCTTTCTGGTGATTCTTTTTGCTCTAAAAATAAGCGCTAGATGAACTGAAAATCATTTTGCAGGAAACCCTTAAGTAAAGTGATCATGCAGAGTAGTTGGTGGAATATTATGCTTTTCATTTGCACAAGCAGATGGTAAGCTTGGCCTTAGATTTAATCAGGGGATGACAGACAGGTAGCACTTTTGTATATTTCAGATGGAAACTTCACAGACAAACTGCTTCATATTCAATAGCCTGTATACCAGGCGAGAGACATATTTACTAGATACTCATATTATCCTTAGTATTACTTTAACTTTAATATTAGAGTTAACTCATACAAGAAAGCTGCTGTTTTATTTAGTCAACTGCAAAAAATTTGGTTTGATTTATTCTCTTCCTTTTCCATTTTGGCAATGTACGTAGCAATCCAGAACACACAGAAATGTGGCTGTGAATAAACTTGTGAGCAAATAACTGCCGTAACAATTCAGGATTCATGGATCTCTAACCATATTCTTTTTAGCTAATCTTTCAGATAAGATTTTTATATCAATTGTTTCTCTTTCCCCTTCCAAAACATAATACCTGGTAACCTAAGCACATACAATCTGTTTCAGCAGAGAGGTTCAAGCAAGTGCAGCCACTGGTGTGTTTTAATGTCACTGCAGAGATTATGTTACCTTCCTAGAAACAAAATCTTTTTTTCTGTCCTTCAGATGGAAGTCTCTTGATACCCCTGTCAGAGACCGTTTGTTATGCAGAGTTTTGTGAAGCAATCAAAATTAATTCACAGTGATCTTTTCACCCAGAACTCCCAGCTTCAAATAATGGGCTTTCTCAACAGGTGCTCATTGTGGCAGTTTGACTTCAACTTGCCAGACTAAAGATTTTATTCTTTAGCCATTTTTAGGAATGAAATTCTGAGCTTGTAATTTTCTAATCTTATGCAGCTGCCTAGGAAGGCACACCTGCTTAAAAGAATGATGTCTTGTGTCTTTGGCATCTAAAACCTAAAAATGTTTCCATATTTGTTTCTCTACTTAATACAATTCCATTTACAAGTCACTAGAAAACCTGTTCAACAAGCATTGCCATGTGATATTGTGGTCTTATTAGGAATCTAATTGTGTTGTTTATTCTTGCAGAGGAGCAAAATTCACCCTAAAGACAAAACAAGATGCTTTGATTTTTTTTTTTTCTTTCCCCTTAGTTAGTAGGTTTCATTGTGAAATGAAACAGAAGTAAAATAAACCAACTGTTTTAAAGGTAGTACTAATAAGCTATACTCATTTTGACTGTTGAGAACTCTGGTAAATGTTTGCTCATCTTTTGCAGGCACTGTTTAAATATGTTTCATATGAGCTTCAAAAGCAAAAATAAAAACAATACTTTTTGTTGTTTGTTTTTTTTTTTTTTTAATATATATTAAATGTCTTGGTGGGAAGGAAAAAAAAACCCAATAATCAGAGGATAACTTGATTTGGTAAAAGTACTAAAGAATGTATCATCAGAAATACCTGTGCTGCTGTGGTACCGGTATATCATAATATTCTCATTCCTTTAACTGTACATAGCCAGGTAATTAATGAAGTACATTACCAGTAAAAAGGTAGGCCTGTGGAAGGTAAAGCCATGCTAGTCAAAGCACATTTCACACCACTGTAATTGTAGTAGGAGATAATGTTGTCAAAGCTGTTATGGTAAAAAGCAGCATAAGCTATAACCATGTCCAAAATACTGCACTAATACTAAATACAAAACAGTATGTTCAACTGGCTTCACCATAGTGGTATTAACTGAGGATAAGAACTTCTAGGAACATCAGTGTAGTATCAGAACATACGAAGTGTCTACGAAAGGGGAGAAAAAAGGAAATTAAAACAATTGCTAAAAATGTATTTCTCGACAGGATGATTGCCACTTGTATAGTATTTAAGGAAGGAAATATTTGCCTGAATTTGTTTTGCTTTTTGCTTTGTATGCCACCTTTAAGATTAGACTGACTTAAGAACAGTCAGGAAATGTTTGCCTTTGTATAGCTATTATTAGTCATTAATTGTATTGATGATAATACTGCTGTAGGTTGAAATTGATGCCTTTGACATCATCCTCCATTTTAGAAAGTTAGTAAGATGTCATTTAGTCCCCTTATTGAACCAGGTAGCTGAAACAGTGGGGGTCTTCAACAAACCACATACACGTGACACTGCCCAAAACGAAGACACAAGTGAGGCCTCTCAGGCTGTTGCAGACAGAGAAGCTTTATAGAGTATGGCTTTAGCACAACTGTTTGAAGGAACGATGTGGGAAAAACAGTTTGTAAGGAGAAAGAAAATGCAGTAAAAAACCATGAACGCTGGTAGCATTTACTTGAGAAAAGCGTCAGGGCTTTTTAAGGTAAATGCTGAGAAAAGAAAGCTTAGAATTAAGAGAAAAGAAACCATCTCCAGCTGTTGAATTCCTCTTATGTTCAGGGAAACAGGATTTTGGTTTTGTCAAAGAAGGAGCTGACTTTATCATCAGTTTTTCCTAATGGAAAAAAGAGTGTCCTACACATTGGCTTGCTGCTTGGGTCAAAAGGGGGTGATACTGCTTTTTATTTCAATAGCACCATTTATTTAGGACTCCAAATATTCTATAAATTTAGCTATTGGACACCACTAGTTCCCTTAAGGTAGACAGGTATCATTTTACCTCATAAGCAAAGTAAGGTGCTTTATAAGGAATAGTTAAGCAGTTTGCGCAAGTTCGGCAGGGGCTTGGTCACTGAACGAAAAAGCGAATCTAGAGTCCTGGCTGCCTTTTTATTCATACTGGTGTAAATCAGATGTAAGCAAGACAAGAGTCATGTCTCAATGCCTGCAACACCCAGTTCCCTGATATAATCATGAATGTAATCAGACTCCTGGAGCTCAGTGAAATACAAAAGTCCTTATGTTACATCCCTTGCTCTTGATATGCTGCTCACAGTGTATGTCACTAGTATGTAATATGCTTGTGTGAAATCTGGAATATAGCACAGTTTATACTGTACCACAATATTTCCAAAGCTTTATAGAAAACAACGAAAGTAAAAGCCTTGGCCCATGATCTTTAACATTTGTAAAGGACACAAGGAGTATTTGATGAGCGTCTAGTTGCCACTCAGTTGTTCATGTACTTATCTATAGCATTGAAATAAGATTAACTAAGTGTTAGTTAATAAAAATACAAAAATGGGATTTCAACCTTTCCAGATTCCAACAATTTCCACAGATGTGGGAGCAGGGGGGAAGTCCTGGGTGATGATACAACTTCCCTAGAATCCTCTTGTAGAAGTGGACTTGCATCTTCTGAACCCCAGTCTAGTGTATAATTCAAAAGAGCAACCAACGTAGGTAGATGATTCCAGGTTATAAAGCTTTTCTGTTCTTTAATAACAGTTACTGTTAACAGAAGATTTGGTAATATTAAAGCTCTGGTTTAAATATGTCTAGAATATTTATAAAATGTCACACAGTAGCATATCTCTTTACAAGTCTCATCTGAAAAAAATATGATAGTCCCAAGTTGAGACTTAAGAATCTAGTTCACTCCGCAAACTTCTCACATTTGTTCTGTACAGGAGATTCAAAATTTTGTTCTCTCTAGAACAGTTCTAACTTTTTTTCTCCCTGAAATCAAACAAGTCGGCCCCAAATACTTCTGACTGAAGCAACTGGTTTAGTTCCATGCTGTATCAGGAATAAAGCTCCCTCCAAGTTGAACATGGCTATAAAGTTGTCTGAAAAGGGGACTCTAACAGATATAATCACATCAAACAGTATAGGGTACACAGTTATTGCAAATGTGAACCCTGATCTACAGTGGAGCTCATGTGGGTATCAGGACAAAGCTGTTTGGTACTTTACTCTTAGAATACAACGCAGTTAAGCTTGCTCTCTGCTCTTGCACTATCAAACGCCAGTGCACTCAATAAAGTGTGTACTCAGCCACCAATGTCTCCCGTTACCTTAATTCAGCTTGTTTAATAAGTTCTTGCAAAATTCTTGAATGGAGAAAAGGATTGTTTAGGCTACCACACTAAATAGCAAAACATTTATGGCTTATACTTTTGTCTGTGTGAGGAAAATACTACTAAAATGTGAAGGACACTGAACAATCTTACAGAATTAGATAAAGTTTTTGTACCAATGGAGAATCGCCCATTTCTATTCATGTTTTCAACCATACTGAGTAGGATTTCCATACGCTTAGCCTGAAAGCGTACCCAGTAGATTCTGGAAGCACAGAAGTGGGTGAATAAAGTGGAATACTCCATAAATGCTTGTAGATAACATAACATCAGGGGTAACTACACTGTAGCAGTATATGCATATAGAGATAGAACGGTATTTTGAAACCAAGCAAGCTTTGTATAATCTCTTATTTTCCCATTAAAAAAATATTGTATTGCTAAGACTTAAAAGTCAGCTAAAACATAAACAATGCAATGATTTTTTTTCCTAAAGCTGCTAGCACTATGACTTACCAGCTGTTAGATGTATGTATTTGCTCCAATGGATATTTAACTTCAGTATAGCTGACTGGTTTATTGTTGTTGATGGTGTAACTGATTACTTTTGTTGCTGTTCAAAATGTGCATAAGCTATGTGCTTATCTACTACTGTTACCCATTTTGAGGCTTGGGGAATGAAGAAGTTAACTGCTGTCAAGTATTGCTGAGGTAAAAGTGAAAAATATAACTCTTTCTACTCTACTGAATTAGGCACTTACTCTTCCTCTTCTCTCTCTTCTTGCCAAAGGCTATGCTATCACCTGGCTTTAAAACAAAACATACAAAACATATTTCCTTCATTCTGTGCCACCTAAGGTGCCAGCCTTATTTTTCAAAATTTGTAACTTTCTCTGTTTCCTTCTTGCTAGGGCTTCTTTTACCACAGAGAAAACAGAGGTAAATTGATATAAACAGTGTAGGGAATATTATGGTTTTGGATGTAGGACATCCATGGTATAAGTCACATTCAGACCTGCAGTAAATTTCTCGCTCTGTACTGGAGTATAGAGGGGTTTTGTTGGCTTTGAGAGTTCATCTGCAAGGTGGAAGTGAGCATACATTTGATTTCAACTGTAATATATTACTTTCATTCTACTTGTTTTAGTGAACGTTTTCTGAACTTTAATGGACATAGGGCTTTTTCTGCAAAAATAATTTCATGTATGTACATAAGCCTGCTGTTATACCTCTTGATCTGAAGATGGGGGCATTCTTACTCACCACATTTAGTTGAGTGAGAAAAGTGTTACCTCTCTGGTAGCCCTGGCATGCGTTCCTTTGCCATGGCCTTGTGGCTGAACAGACCCCATTGTGGCTAGGGCAGGTGGGATCTGAGAAGACCTGTGGTACCATGCAGGGTACCCAAGCAATCCCTGTGCACTGTGCCTGCCCTCCAGTATGCTAACCATCAGGGTGTGGGTGTGAGGATCCCTTCCTCTGCATGCCTCCCCTCACAACCCTACTCAAAGAAACCCTTTCATGTCCCTGGCTGCTAACACCATAACTATTGACTGTAGAATACTCCTCAGTAGTTGAATTCACATCTTTTTTTCTCTATCAATATATATATGGATACAAAAGAATAACTATCTTTAAAAATATGACTTATCTCATGAAGATTTCCAGTATGTGAATTATGGTGCATTAAATTCAACACACCTGTGTTGACATAACCCTTTTTCGTTACTTGCATAAAATGTAGTGAGAGGTTATTGTGTTAGGCTACTTCAATATCATGAACTACATTGGCCATTTCTAAGTATTCACTAGGTATGAGGTCATTTTGTTAAGATAAGGATTCACATTAAGGTCTCTGGCATGCTTCATGTGAGTAGGCATGCTGGGATGAATATGTCAATTCCTGGTAAATAAGTGCATTATAGGTACAAATTCTGTTTGTAAAGCTCATTTGTTTCTTGGGTTCTTGTATTTCTGTTTTCTTTAGCAACAATTCTGGTGATTTAAGGACTGAAAATAATATGCTGCTCTTTCTTTTAATAATGATTTAGATTATTTATTTTACAGTTGTCAGAATATTCCAGGACCAAGATATTAAAATACAAATACAACAAGAAAACACCCGAATTTTGTGTTTGGAAATGCATATCTTAAATTCTTAAATTAAATTTTCTGATTCATTTGTTTTAAGATACTAAATTAAATGAATTAATTTCCTCAGCTAGTACCCCGCCTAATATATGAGGTAGAAATATGGTCTAATGATTTATACTTTGATGAGGTCACCCCATGGAAGAACTTCAGATCTTAACGATGATTCCCAGATGGATAAACAAAGATGCATTCAAATTCTCTGCCTCAGTTTTCCATGTGCTTAAATAATAACAATAACTTCCTGTCAAGGGAATTATAGTTGTACACAAGATGAAATGTGCAGTAAAACGTAAGTTATGACATCTTCACTGAAGTCAAACATGACTGAGAACCTGGACCAAAATATTTTTATTTATATATATAGGATGTTTTGTGTGCCTTGATTTGAGCAGGTGGTGGGACTTTATAATCTCCAGAGGTCCCTTCTAACTGAAATATTACTATGATTAGAAGTTTATGGGTAGAAGCAATGTTAAACATATGAAAGACAATTATATGAATGTTTTGGAAATTAGGCTAAAGTCAGGAAAAAGGGAGAGTATAGGCTGTTGTCTTGCAAATTGGTTTGTGTTCCATTTGAATTTTGTGTGAAGTACAGCATTGCAGTCAAATAATATGTTTGTAAAGCGCCTTATGAAAGTCTGATAGCAGTACAAGGCTCTTTGAGATGGCAGAGAAAGGAGGAAAAGAACAATGTCTCTTCTCTGGCTGTATTACAATAGGACAGTCAATGACATTGTAATTTCTAGGAATCTTTTCTCCAGATGATGCTGAGAATGATGGTTGTCTAGAAAGAAATCAACAACTTTTTTATTTCTTAACAGAGCAGCTATGTTTCCTTCCTTCCTTTCTGTTATGGCTATTTAATGTTTTCTTTCAGTATCTATAAGATGCGTAAACCTGGTTGGGACATGTGGAGAGGAGCTAGGCTTTTGCAAAGGCAGATGGGGTGGTGCTGAACACTGCTCTTTGAGGGACATAGCAGGACTAAAATGCAGACAGCATGTGAATTACATAGTGCGTATTTTTAAGATATAAATGTCATGTTTTAATCAGTGCAGAGATCATGGCTGATCCACAGAAGATGGTTTTATTGTCTCGTTGTAGAGACTGATTCATTAGCTCAGGTTGTTGGAAGGTCATTTATTGGAAGTCTACTATAAAATGGCAGCTGTAATTTGCTGGGGTTTCTTTTTCTTGTATCTGTTTTTACATCCCAGTATCCTTAGGTTTATGTTTTAGCAGTTTTCCCTTCAGCTGAGGTGGAGTTGCCTTCCTGCCTGTGCAGTTTTCTGAAATATTTTAACTACTTTTCTTGTAAAGGGAAGGTAATGTAGACGGAGCTGCTGCTGTAATGTAGTAACTCCCATTTACCACTGGATGGTGTTTGAGTCAGTCTACAAATCTAGGTTGTCTCTATGCCAACACAATGAATAAATAGCTTGTTGAGCAACTGAACGCAAGAATCCCAAGGCCATTTTAGTGATCCAAGATGAAACTTTCTGTTCTTCATGTTTATTATAGACTGTCAGAATTTATAAACGTTTAGGAATAATAAATGCAATAAACATGTTTAAATGTGATCATTCCAGGATGATAAATGGAAGGTTTTCCATATCGATGTTAATTCAACTTTACCATTATTGCCTAAAGCAACCTTTAATTCCATTCTTGTTTTTTAATTAAAATGGGTGGGTTACTCTGGACTGGATTTGCCTTATTTTCTCCTACTGAGCAATACTTGACACTGTTGGCGGCCACTGGAACTTGAGTAGGGCCAGATTTACTAGGTTGTTGCACAGCAACACAGGGCCAGATTTTGCTACTCCTTCCTGTGTATGGTAGTGTTATATGTTTATTTTAAGCTAATGACGTTCCAGATCTGGAATAATAAGTTCAAATACTTACTCTGACGTTAAGAACATTTAGATGCACACCAGGATCCATATTTTGTACCCCAATTCTCTCTCTACATGAAAGAGATACGTTATGTCATTTGTCTAAATGAGCTCTTAGAACCTTGTCTGCTGTGTTTTTGTAGGAGTGAGTGGTGTAATCTTGGAAGATTCATAAACCATCTTTTGCAATTTTAACTGAATAAAAAAGGTATGCCCTGGGTCTCAGCAGTGTCTGAGCATCTATGTGTTGTGAAAGGATTGTAGAACAAGTCTGATACTANAAAAAAAAAAAAAAAAGTGTCATACTCTTTAGTACCATCTAATTATTCCTTGAATGCTCTTTTGGCCTCATTTGCCTTTGCAATATACTTATTTTAAATGTCTTATTTTCTTAGAGGCTTTATATTCATGAAAAGACTCACATACAGTCTCAAACAATGTGGTGAATTTGCAGCGATAGTAAATTTATATCTGCAGCTCAGCTGGTATCCACCCAATCTTCAGGTTGATTTGTTTTTTGAGCATTGTTTGGGGGGGGGAAGGGGCTGTTAGGTATTTTGGGGGGTTTTTGTTTGCTTGTTTTGTTTTGTTTTGCCAACAAAAGCGAAGTTGGAGGACCATGCTTTTAGCTCTGCTGTTTAGTTGACCAATGTCTTTGGGGCAATGTACGGCTATCAAAAGAAAGCTTCCAGAATAATAGCATCAGGTCAGTTGCTGCCAACCCGAATAACATCAAGGGCACACACTTGTTTTCCTCTCACTTGTTTTCCTACTTCACTATTGAATAAACTAGGGGAAAAAGACCAGGAACTGCATTTGGCTCAGTATGCTAAGAATTCTTTATGGGAGTACATGATGAAGCAGAAATGTTTCTGATGTCTCTCTCTAGCTCAAAGAAAAGTTCTTTCTTCTTTAAAGACAAAAAAGGTGGAAATTTACACTCGGCAACCAGCACTAAAGGAGTGAAAGTTTGAAAGAATAATTGTGAGATCTAATTTTGTACAAGCTTTGCTGAGTATGCTTTGACTTGGAATTGCTGTCTCACTATGATTTGATAAAAAGGACAGAGAAGTCAATGGAAACAGACCTGTTGACTCTCCTGGGCTTTGGATCTCACTCAGAAAGTGTATCACAAAACAATTATAAAAGTCGTAAATTACAGCACAAAGTCACCTTGGATCCTGAGCTGTTCCAAGTGCTTTCAGCTTACATTATTTTCCAACTGTGTCACTCTCCCTAACTATCTGTGTCACAAAGGATTACACCAAAGATGTCAGCTGTAATTCGTTTTCTTAAATATCTGACTTTAAAATCTGTGTCAGGCAATTTGTATCATCTGTCAAAAAACTGTCAGGAAGGGCCAAGAGGGAAACACCTGAGAAAAGCATAGTGCTGAAAGATCTGTGAGTGGAAGTGCTGCGTCCTGTATGAACAGCTACTTGAGGAGATCCTGCAAAATCCAGTAACATTGTCAAAACTTTCTGTATCTGTGCAGGTTGGAAATGTAATCTTGGATCAGATTCTGGGTCTGCTGCATGGTCTCTGGTGGTCTTGCACAGTTGGCTAATGCTTGCAAGAGCTTTATGGCTGGCCCTAAATGGCTCATAACACTTCCCATCGGGAGCTGGATTGTTACCCTGGCATTTTGGCCAAATTCTAGTTATAGTTTATTTATTAGAAATGCTTCTAGGGTTGCATTTAATTATTCTTTGTAGACTAGTGCTCTGACTTTCTAAACAGAAGCTTTAAATTGGTATTCCTTTAGCTGTGTGTAGTTCTTTACAATGTCATATAAGAAGATACAGTTTTTTCAGAGTAGGTCACACTTATTTTTTTCAGTCTACAGGAGTTTCCTATAGATTGTGATGAGAATTTTTCTTTGACACCTTCCCTAAATTTTTATGTGGCTTTTCTCCACTCTTGAGCAGTAACCACATTTCATTCAAGTATTATATGTGTTTTATTAATGCCAGTGTTAGGTCCCTAGTCATAAGTCTGATTATATGGTAAACTTAGCAGTGGCACAGAGGGTTGGAGGCTCTCCAGGATTATGATTTCAGTTTGGAAAGTACAGGAGATTAAATCTTCATGTAAAATATTTAGAGATCTGTCTGTTCAAAAGATGGTGTATTCTTTTACTGTAATGATTTTCTGGAATGTATAATTGTGTCTCATAATAAAGTCCTTATGAGTGCTGTTAGTAGTTGCTAAAATGAGTATGGCCATATGCAGTAGTGTATCTTTCAAGTGTTTGTTTTAAAAATGATGGGCTAGTGTCATGGCATGAAAAGCTATGCAGGCATTAATTGTGTCTTCTGTTACTTTGCTAAACTAATCCATATAAGAAGAGCAGATTAAATTGACTGACCCTCATATATTTAATGATTGCTGCTATTTGACTAAGAAACATTTCTCAGGAAGCTGCTTGTCACAGGCTATTGATATTCTTTTAATCCCATGTTAGTTATTGGTGGACTTTGTTACTCTCCAAGATGACCTGTTTCAAGTGGTTCCTCAGCTTGCACAGCAAGAAAATGAGATGCTAAATGGTTGCACAAACAATTTGATTATAGTGTTTAATTCCTGCCCTATGGATTTCCAAGATCAGTGATCCTTTCTCTTCTTTAGTTGTTGTTATTACCCTTCTAACTGATCTTTCTGCTGCCAGAATTATTTTATTCCATTTTGTCAAATTGCATTTTGATCTCAGCTTTCCGCAGAAAGTGCTGGACTTATATGTAGTTTTTCTTTAATAACTATCCATGTCAGAATATTAGAATACACATTGTTACATGACTGTTGTTCACAGTTAACATTATGACCTTTGCTGTACCTCTGACAATACGTAAAGAAGGATGAGTAGTTAAGACATTGCAGGCTTTTTCTCTACAGTTTATATCAGCTAGGAGGTTGGATTTCATTTAATACATGCATGTTGAGAACAAGACAATGACTTTGTCAAGGTGTCTATCTCTTATGTGGTGGTTATTGGCTGTTTAATTTTTCAGCAATCCAGGCTGCTACCGTTTTAGTCTGATTCAATGACCAATTAAGTCAGCGAAAAGATCATAGTAATCTTTGTTACTTATTTTGAGTGCATATTTATTCCATGCTGATCACCTTAGTAAATATGGTTAAGGACTGATCTTGTAAAACTCTGACTATTCTGCCCCAGATTCAGAAAATTACTTAATTTAAGTGAATTCATAGTAATTTAGAATTCAAAAGAGTATTCACATGCCAAAAATTTAGCAGGTGCCTATTTGTTTTACTGGAGCCTGGGATTGAGTTTGCCATGACACGCTACTGCAGTGGCTTCAGATGGAATACTTTTAGTCCCTACAAGTGTCATTTGTTTCTTCTTGCTCAAAGAAGAGCTACGTGTTCCTTGTTTCATTTAATTGAATTTTATTCATGTAACTTCTTTTATTACATGGGGAATTGTGTTTCCTTTTATCAGACATAGGGGAAAATAATTTTATTATATGTTTTTTGTAATTTAAGTAGAGTTAGACTTTAAAGATAATTAAGATTGAGTGTAACAGTGAATAACCATGTTTCAAGGTGAAATACTCTGCAAAAAGCAGTTTTGCATTTTTAAGCCTATTATATAAAGAACTTTACTTCCAAGATGTACACAATTGAACCTTGAAAATTTAAAATAGAGGGTCAACATTATTTTCAAATACGGTTGAAACTCTTATGCCTAGAGTGTTGTATATGTAAATCCAAGGAAGAAAAGGGAATTTTACTCTAAGTCACTCATAAGAAAAAGGTTAGATGGGAAACATAAAGCAAGTAAGGTTTTTCTGTGTTGCATGTTTAAAGAGCTAGACATATTTCAATCACGTTGTAGTTTGTAAAAAATATAATTGGTTTTCACATGTCTGATAACAAATATCTACGTGAACTTGATCTTATTTTTAAAGCTTTATTCCTCCTAGATTGCCATTATTTTTTTTTGTTTCTGTCATGTTTATTCTTGTTGCGAACAAGTGATTGTTCTTTCTGGAAGAAATCTATAGGAATGCCAGCTTTACTGGAAAGAAGACTTTAGTTTTGGCTACATATCATCTAAAAGCAAGTAATACATACAGGCCTTGTGTTAGGACTCTGGTGCATGAAAATGCTTAAAAAGAAGGCTCTCCTGCAACTATATCTTAAGTAAGCATAATCTGGAATATTATGAATCAAACTTCCCTTTCAACTGTGGGCATGTGATGTAAATGTTTTAGTTCCTTTTTTTTTTTAATTTAGACTTTAAGATCTCAAGCCTACAATTAACTTGTTTAACAAGGAAAAAACAAAACAATCCAATAGCTCTGATTTGATTTAAGCTCTTAAGAGCGGGGAGGTTCCCATGTGCAGTCCTACTCCAGGTCAGGTGGGCTTCGCTGCAGTTTGCTGCTGCTGTCAGTGCATTCAGCATCCTGTCCGCAGAGGCTTGTCATTTTAGAACTATTTTAAAACTACTTCTTAAAAATGTTTTGTCAAAGAAACAAATCAGAGGGAGCTACTTGATGTAACAATCAACAGTGCTGTGTAAATATGCTGTAGCTGAATGAGGTAAAATAATGTCAGCTTTGCAGAATGGTAGAGGCCCACACCATTGAGCAAGACTCATTAATAACAGTGAAGTGTCTATATACTGCTTTGAAAATGAGAATTTTGCCCTCTTTTTCTGGGAGTAAATTAGGTCAGAGTGTTCCCAGAATTTACATTTCAATTAAAAATCCCAATAATAACACATTGTGCTTATAGTGAATGATTCCTTCTCAGGGAAAGGTGATATCTCCTGTTACTTTGTTAAAGAAAAGCCCCTTCATTCCAAAAGGCTACACATCAGTGGTAAGAACTCTTCTCCCTTCTTTGTCGTCTTCAGTTAACTTAAACCTGTGTGAGGGTAATACACTGTAATCAGACCTCGGGCTTTCATTGTCTGGGTTAGATATGTTTGAGTTTGTATATTTTGGTCTCTAGAGGTTTTTTGAAATATAAAACAAAACATTTCTCTGTTTTCTTTTGAACTCGCCCACACCTGAAAAATTAGACAAATGATCCTCTTTCCTTAAAAGGAATTGTTCTTTTTGTGTGGGGAGGAGTTGCTCCAAAATATACTACAGAGAGCAGCTCATGTTTACAGTCTCCCTTTTTTTCACAAAGGCTTGCAAATTCTTAATTAAAATGCTGTTATCTCTGGACCACCAAAGCCTCTTTTTCCTGTCAACTGCAAAAGAAGAATGTCAATCACAAATTTTATTAGTTAGATTTCTCTTCCTGTGCACTTTATTTGCAGAATGGCCGTGTTCACCAAATAGTGTTGTTTCTCTTAGTTAAAGTGCAATAAATGTTTTTTAATGAACTTTTCAAAGTAATCACTGAGTATAGATTCAAATAGTAGCTATACACCAATGTAGGTAGCATCTGTGAGACTGACCAATAATTTATAGAAATAAGATTTGATTAAGTTGCCTATTGTTGACTAAAATTGTGGTGGATTACAATCATAGCTATTCTGCCTGAATAAAAGGGATTCTAGTGGAATTGTGTGTGTCTGTGTGTGTGTGTGCATGTGTAAAAACTATCTTAGAGACTTCAGGTAAACACCTAAGAACTAAGCCAAAATAGTCGGTTACCACCTTTTTAAGGAATGCTCAGTAACTTTCTGGCCTTACTTTGGGCAAACAAAATAGGCATTAATTGTCTATCCTCTGAAACTTGTCTCAGGCTAAAAAGTCCTGTACTCAGCACTGGTGAGGCCACACCTTGAATGCTGTGTTCAGTTTTGGGCCCCTCACTACAAGAAAGATATAGAGGTGCTTGAGCATGTCCAGAGAAGGGCAATGAAGCTGGTGAGGGGTCTGGAGCACGTCTTATAAGGAGCATCTGAGGGAACTGGGGTTGTTCAGTCTGGAGAAGAGGAGGCTGAGGGGAGACCTTATCACTCTCTACAACTACCTGAAAGGAGGTTGTAACGAGGTGGGGGTAGGTCTCTTCTCCCAAGTAATAGGTCATAGGACAAGAGGAAACGGCCTCAAGTTGTGTCAGGGGAGGTTTAGATTGGATATTAGGAAAAATTTCTTCACTTAAAGGGTGGTCAAGCATTGGAACAGGCTGCCGAGGGATGTGGTTGAGTTGGCATCCCTGGAGGTATTTAAAAGATGAGTAGCTGTAGTGCTTAGGGACATGTCATATGAAGAGCGGTTGAAGGAGCTGGGACTGTTTAGTTTGAGGAAGAGAAGGCTGAGGGGAGACCTCATCACACTCTACAACTATTTGAAAGGACACCGTAGAGACGTTGGTGCTNCTGTAGAGAGGTTGGTGCTGGTCTCTTCTCACAGGTAATTAATGACAGAACAAGAGGGAATGGCTTCAAGCTCCAACAGGGTAGGTTTAGACTGAACATTAGGAAAGAATTTTTCACAGAAAGGGTGGTTGGGCATTGGAATAGACTGCCCGGGGAGGTCGTTGAGTCACCATCCCTGGATGTGTTTAAGAGACGTTTAGATGTGGTGTTGGCAGATATGGTGTAGGGGAGAACTTTGTAGAGTAGGGTAGATGGTTGGACTCGATGATCCCAAGGGTCTCTTCCAACCTAGACAATTCTATGATTCTATGTTTTAGTGTTAACTTTGTAGTGCTAGGTTAACACTTGGACTTGATGATCTTAAAGGTCTCTTCCAACCATAATGATTCTATGATTCTATAAGCTATGCATCTGAATTTTTTTTTCCTGTGAAAAACAAAATAAACGTTATGTAAAACGTTCTGAACTAATCTGGAAATTGTTACAACTCTAGAAAACAGTGCCTTTTTGTGTATGCATAAGTAATATGTGTATAAGAAGAGTAACTTCACAGTGTATGTGTGTTTTCCGTATGTTTCACTACTTTCCACGATTTTTGTGGTATCTGGCTGATAAGTTGAGTCTCTGTTGCTCTAAGATCACCTTGACTGGATGTCATTGCTCTATCTAAATGACAGTAGTAACCAGGAGTGTTTCTTTTTGGTATGACATAGTGGTGAGCACATACAAGTTATCAGCCTCCTTTGCAATGTGTCATGCACCCACTTCTGTGAATGTTTCTTAAATTCATGATATCCTACTTCCAGTCATTTTAGGTTTGACTCATGTTCTTTTTTTTTTTTTTTAGGAAATTGAGATTGTTAAGTCATGTGTGTTTTGCTGAAACATTTGTGGGGTATGCGTTGTCAGTATTCATAAATACTTCATAAGTGCAAGAAGAAAGAATAATGCATCCTTGACGATCTCTCTCTGATCGCTCTCGGCATTTTTCAGGCACTTTTTCTTTTCCCTAATATTAAAAGTGCTATCTCCACTGCTTCTATTTTCACCTCCAGCACACTTTATCTTTCTCTTATTGGTGTTGTGCAAAACTTAAGGTGCATAAAGTGATAAAAATACACACAGCTTTGATGTGAGGTATACTACTACCCAATGTCCAGTCTTCTAAATTCATGTCTTACTGCTGTTCCATGAATTCTCAAGGTCAATCTAAAAATCTTCCCTTCTTTTAATACTTTTCAATAAGTTCTCAGAATCCCTTTTGTGCAAAGAGCTGCCTTATGCACAATTTTCTGAAACTAGATAGCAATTCCTGCTTTGCATGAGTGCAAAACTCTTTTAACAGTTTAGTTATGTGCTTCCCCCTCCCTCACAGGAACCATTCTGCCTTGCAGTATGTGTAAAAGCTCAATGCAGATTTCTCTGAAAGTCTCTTGTCCCCCCTGAAGATCTGCCCTTTTGTCATCCCAGTTCCATAAGGCTAAGTTGTCCCACTGGTCAGAGCTAGCTTACTAATTGTTTTACTCGGTATTACATAAAATTCTATCAGATAATATTCAGAAGTAGATGTTTGACTTCAGTTTTCTCCTGTTTCCCTTCTTTCTATGTTTTCCACCACTGTGTCAGAACCCTGTGAATCAAACCCAAACTCATCTCTGCCTCATTGCAAGTGCATGTGCATCCTTTCTTCATGTCACTGCCAGGATCACGGCTCTTGGCACTCTGTGTCCTCTATGGTGCCCGCCAGGAGTTTAAAGAATGCAAAACTTACTGACATTATAAAATACATCATGGGAATCTTAAAACGAATGACTGTTCCAGCAGTCAATGCACATGTTAAAGAAAACCCTTGAGCTCAGTGGAGGAACACTGTAAACACTGTGTTTAGAGTATCTGCCTGGAATACTAAACTGTTAGTTCGCACAGGTGCACAGTTGTAAAACCCGTCAATTAACAAAAAAGTAACTTGAGTGGGCATGTAAAGTGGTATGGAAGCAGGTCAAGTCCTGTGTGAGTTGCCCGATATTATTTCATTAGTACTTTTGAGAGGGAGACAGAATGGGGACGACGTGCGAACAGAATGCTAAGGGATGATACGGGTACTGTTGGATGCAATTAAAGTATGTTTTCCTATCCACCTATTGTACACTTAACTCGGGCAACTTTCCACAGATGCTCACTGTAGAACTTGCTATACATACCTGTGTGTCAACTCCAGATTGAATGATTTCAAAGGGATGCCAAATTCTGCAGGGTCTTACTGTCTCATCTAACCTAATTGTAGGTGAGATATTAATGGATCTCTTGCATTGCAAATGTTAGAAACAAGGTCTTGATGTGCCATCAGTTTTGACTAGCATGCCAGATTTTGGGTTTGCTCATTTACATCTGGGTTACTGATATCCTCCTTGGATAGAGCTAGACCTTCAAGCCAGTGAGAGCTGCTAAGCGTGTGGTACTTTGGAGGTAAAGGTCATGCATTTCAGTTGAGTAGTAATTTTTAATGCAGAGGTAATTATTCATTTGTCAAGAAATGACAAAATGCCTGCTTTTGTGAGCAAAGACATACAAATGAAATGTAAAAGTTTGATCTGTATAGAGCCACACAGATAGTATGCTTCGTATCTTTTGCAGGTATCTCTATTACTAGTCATTTTTATGATGGTACTCAGATTGATTTAAAGAAAAAATTTGAACAGTCTTGCATTATCCACTTATTGATCAAAAGTTAAGGCTTCTTGTAGATGTTTAAAATACTTGAATTCTGATTCTATTTTTAATTCATGTGCCATTTAGTGAGGGTTATTTGTAATTCTACATTCTCAGATAAGCGACTGTATAAAAAAGATCCATATGCTGCTTGCATTTTCACCACAGAGAGGGAAGGAAAAAAAAAAAAAAAGAAAATAGGCAGAGCCAGCTGTTTGAATGCTTTCTGACACAGATAAAATATCAGCTGGTGATGCTACATACTATGGTAAGGTGTTATTCAATATGACTGTCCTGGTTACAGCAAATAATTGTGTTGAATTCTATAGGACAGATCATACAGTAAAAGTATGCCTGTAAGAAAGTATATTCTAGCCTGATCCAGTTTGAATTTCAGCATGTAACATTAGTCCCACTCATAATTTTGCTTTATTAAATTGATTGTCTTTTACTTTTAGAATGATGCTATTAAATAGTTTATTCGTAGGAACTGACAAACAGCTACTCTGGAATTTGCATTTTTGTTACTGCTTTTTGTTTTTTTTCTTAGTGCATAAATTTATGTGAATATATTGTAAAAATGTATATGAAGAGTTTTGCGTTCTGCTTGGTTTTCTCTCCTGACTTTGCAGCTACCATCTAGGTATTTTCTTCTATCTGTCCTTATTAGGTTAAATCAATCAGACTTTGTGGTAACAGGGAGTTGGAGGAGAATTGTGTTAACATTTACTAATCAGCATTATAAATAATGCTAAACCATGGTTATTACCTTGCCTTGACTTATAAAAATTCAGTGTTCCTCATAATATTGCCTTACAAGGTTCAGTACTTTTGAGCAAGACAACATGGGGAATTCCTCCAGTCAGTACATTGCAAGTAGTAGCTCAAAAAACACCTCATGTTTCCTCTGATTTAAAAAATAAAATCAGTTCGTTCTCCTAGCATTCAGGGGTGAAGGCTTTTTAACACATGCTTACATGCAGTACAAAATGCACCATCAATGCTGGAATGTTTTCTGTGTCCTAGTATAAAGTGATGACTAGACCTAAAAAGAGTCTGGATGGGGCTCCACTCCTGGCAGGGGGGGTGGACTAGATAATCTTTAAAGGTTCCTTGCAACCCCAACTATTCTATGATAAAAAAAAAAATCTGCATTTGGATAGAAAAAGCATTTCTGTTTGAGGTACATGTCTGAACCATTAGACGAGAAAAAATAGAACAAGCAACAAAAATGTCAAAATACAAACAAAGGAATGAAGAAAATCTGTCTGAATGTATCTGAATATTTGAGTATCAATGATGTATTCAGTTCAGGTGAGGTCTCAGAGAAAGTCTGGGGTAGAGTTCTCCTGCAACCTTGCTTTTTTTCCTCTTCCTACTCCTTCAAAGTTGTCCCTGGCTGTGTATTTCCCAAGCTTCTGACTTACAGGGATTCCCTGTTGCAGAAGAAAGCCAACTCACGTAAGCTGATTCTGTCCATCTACCTGTCCTACTGTTTTCACCTGTGGAAAACTCTAGTGCAGACCTTTAACCTGATTATACATTTTGTTTCTTGGACGGTTTGATGAAGTGTGGAAGTACATGATGATACTGATGTATTGGTAAGACTGGTGAGCAGCTGGTGGATCTTTCTCTCCCTCTGCCCCTAATTCTGCTGGAACTTCTAGCATACCATCTTGTCTGAAATAGCTATCTGGCTGTAGTCTTAATTTCTTTCCATCTTTAGTGCAGTTCTTCTGGATAAAATCTTGGCCTCATTTAAGTTCACTGACTTCACTTGATTTATTTGTCTAGCCACTGCACCATTTACATCCTTTTTTTTCTTGTGTGGGTGAGGGTTTTTTTGTTTCTGGTGGTTTTTTACACCAGATTTACTTTTCTTTTTCTTTGTATTTAAGTCCCTGTTGCTGAATCATGCTTTTGACTCACTGTATTATTTTAGGTACTTTTTCAGTTTGAGATTTAAAATATCTTTTAATAACAATAATCTCTTATACATTACTTTGTAAGTCTCTTGACTGTCTTCTGAAATATTGGCGATTTTTTCACCCTTTGTAAGAATTAGGAAGAAGGATTTACTTTGAATAGCTTTTCATGTGTTAATTGTATAATTGTTTATGCATGCAAATGTATTTAGTGTTGCAAACCACTGAAGTTGGTAGCTTCAGTCAGTTGTATATACATGTAATATATGTATGCATGTGTGTTTATTCATACGTGTACGTATAATTTATGATGACATGCAGTAGAAGGGCTAACTACCAACCATAAATCCTCCTCATGAGCAGGCTCATGTGAAACAAAACATAACTGAGAAGTTTACAGGGACTATGTGGATCACAGTGGGAACACACTTGTCATCTTCATTTAAAAAAAATGTAATAAATACTTCTCTAAAATACTACTCCCTTTTTGTCTGTGTAATTAGTCTGGCTCCAGGTTTCAGACTTACTTCTGATGGTCTGTATGACAAGAAAGTTGTAGTGGCATATCAGAAGGTGATAGCCGTGGTGGTTTATTATGTAACTAGGTCCTAAGCAATAGATTGTAAGAAAAGATGGCTATAAGGACAGTTGTGGGTAGGTTCAGGAGAGAAGAGTTATGTCATTGTTTTATGCAAGAGAGACTAAGTAGTAGGCCTACAAACCAAACGTAGAGGAGGAGTCAAAGGAGAAGGTTCTTCGAGGGGGTGGATTGGTTTTCTATTGAAGATTTGAAATAGTGGTACACGCTACAAACTGTTAGGAGAATTCAGATAAATGTTTTTGTTTTCTGGTTGAAACAAGTAACCAGAACATTGCTTCAGAAAATTCTTATTTTTGAAATGTTACATGAATGCTGCAGCTGGTTCATATTCCAGATTGTTGGTCAGACGACTTTAATAAATAGGGGAAAACCAGATCTGGTTTTAAAAGAAAAATAAAATATTTAACTTTCTACATTTTAAGATAACGTTAATGAACGCTATACTCAAGATTTCTGTCCTCAAGAATATCTGTTCATTGGCCAATAATTAGTCATTAAGATATATTTATTCCTTAGCCTTCCTCAGAATTGTTCATTGGCCCTTGAAAGAATTAATAGGAAGTTCATCCTGAATTTTCAAGTGGGAACTCTGTAGCTCTTTGCATATGTATGCCTATACTGGTTATGGTGTGCCTCACTGAGTTATGGACTGCAGTATTTTCCCACCAATATTGTACACTTTCCAATACAGCAGTGACTTATTTTATGTTGCACATTACTGGAAATTACATGCTTGCACACCTGAAGGAAGATACAGGGTGGCTATTTCTATAATAGGGGCTTACTTGTGATTCCTTGTGAGTGTAGGAGGCTGTGCACTCAAATGCACAAGTGGAGAGATGTATGCGACTGATGGATATCTGAACAACCTGGCCTTTCTAGAAGGAGGCAATTTGCAAAATATTCCTTTAAAAAATCTTTTCATATTAATAGGAGCAAAACAGAGGCAGAAAAGGGTAGAGGAAAGTAAGTCAAGAGCTGAGTGACTGGGACTTTGGGGAAATGATGCAATATGCTGTCTAAGGTGACACACAATGCAGCGCCATCTTGTCCTCAAGGCAGGACAGAAAGCAATTCAGCAGAATTGCCACGTGCTCTTGTTTTTCTCTATGGTCCAAGGCATTACTCAAAGAAGGATGACAAAGGCAAGTATTTGCCAAATGTTTTTCTTCAATGCACACATTCAGTATGTTCCAAAACTCAAAGAGCTTATGATATTTTACATGCATGTATAAAGTCTATTAGAACAAGACAAACAATAACTTGAATTGTACTTGTAAAAACATGCTTATTGTCTTAGAGGTTTGTTATCCTTCAGTTAACGTGGATCAAGAAAATGGACAGTCTGAAAGCAGTGAGTTCGGGGGAGTTCTGCAGGTATTGCTTAGTTGGGAATTTTTAATGATGGGTGATTTTTTCATGTTTTAAGCTGAAAAGATCGCCTCTCATGAGACTTTTATCTGTAAGGGGACTTTGCCACGAATCTGAGATATTTCAGTTGTGACTCTGGGCGAAATCCTAAAAAGCTCATACTACTTGTACATTTGAGGGATGTGACAAATTTGCATGAAAATATTGGGATGCTTATCATGACCTTTGAACTATCTAAGTGTTCCTGCTATCTTTAAGTCATCTGCATATAAAAATGAATTTAATTTCACCATATAGTTTATATGTAATTGTCAGGTTAAAAATAACCATGCTTTTTCTGGTCAGATACTAAAATATTTTTAACCTTGAGTCAATTCACAAACTCACCAGCTCCTCTAAACTACACAGTATTTTCTAAAAGACATTTCTGTTGTCTTATGTGCAATAGAATTGTAATCACCTGTATTTAAATCTAATGGATTTGAAATAACCTACAGGCTTCCAGTTTAATGAGAGCTAGATTAATGAAAAAAGAACTTTTACCTCAGATTGCATGACAACATTTTCAAATTACATTCCTGAAACAGAGAATTCACTTATTCCAAGTAATTGGATGCTGACTAGGGTTAATATGTACAATGTCTTTAAATGAAAATGTTCTATTGTAAGTGGGACTGTATGATACCTGAGGCATTCTCAATAGATTTGGTTGGGCTCTGAGTTAATTATACTGCTTGCTATTTTTTGAATGAATTCAAGCATGAATTCTACACAGTAAAGATTGGGATAATTATATTCAATTCTGCTTGGTGCCCCGCTGAATGAATTGACCTTTTAGATAAAACTAGTCTCTTGAGCAGGAAACCTGAAGAAAGCCTGAACAAAGCAACCAGATGCAGCTGGGGGCTGGGGAAAAGCTTTAAATAATTTTTTAAAAAATGCTAAAGGAGTAGAAGCATCAGAAAAATTGATTTTTAGTCATGGAAAAAGTATTCCTGTGTTGGCAGTGGCTTTGTATATGCAGTGCATAAAGTTATAATTTAAAGCCATTGATTTTTCTAAGCTGTTTTCTCATCAGTAATATGACTAAAAAGAAGCAGCAGCATAGCCCTAGAAAAGTTCAGTGTACACAGGTGTCCCACACTTCAGCAAGGTACCATAATCGCAAGCTGTGATTGCAGACATAGTGCCAATAATGCTGTCAGCATGACTGGCATTCCCATTGCACATGCAATACTAAAAGAGGGTGGGTAGGAAAGATGATGTTTTCAAAGGATTTGCTTTAAAAGAGGGGAAGGACTCCCAAGGACCAACAGAGCAATTGCTGCGAATGCAAACCTGCAGAGTGCTCTTTGAGGGCAGAGTGCTGTGTTAACTTGTCACCTGTTGCATTCCCATGCGTTATGGAAGCATCCAAAATTAACATGAAATATTTTCTTTTTTTTTTTTTTTTTTTCATTTTCCAAAAGTGGTTGTACTTGTAATAAAGTGACCATGATATTAAACGTAGCAAAGGTTGTCTTTTACTTGGCTTTTTTTTCTGTCATCGTGATAAGTCCTAGTTGTTTAGAGTGATGATGCTCTGTGTTGATGGTAGGTGATGGAAAGTTTTTTGAATATTTTTCAGTCTACGTGTGTTTTTTTTTTTTTCTCTGAGAATATCTGCAGCCAGTGTGAAGTACTTTTGTAGCTGCTGTGTACATTTTTGAAATAACTTTCACTGTGGAATTGAGGATGACGTTAATTGAAGTTTATAGAGTGGCATAGTTTTCTGTGTAACACCAGAAATATATTTGTGTTACTTAAGCAAAAATATTCCAGCAGTTTAGTCTCACAAAACTTCACTCATGTAAGTAATTCTTCCTCTGGTAGATAGACTCCTGTTGGTGAGATGTCTGTAAGGCAGCGGAATTTATCCCATAATGTTAGCTGGATTTATGATAAGGGCAAGTGTTTGTAACAACTTTCTTGATGGGGTTCCAGTCTCTTAAGCACGTACATTATCTGTTACTGATATATCATCTATGTAGAGAATACAGTTGTCACTCACTTCATTTAATTAGATTATGGATGCTAAATTATCTACTAACATAAAACATGCTTTTATACTGCAGATTACAAAGGTTTTAAGAAGTTTAATATGCCACTTTTTAATTGGTGAGTAGTACCCTAAAGGATTCATGTGAGCTTTTGTTTATTTGTTTGTTTTTTACTGCAGTAGAATGTGAACATACCATAATATTACTAAAGATGGGTAGTTGCAAATGGGATTTGGGTCAGTGAAGTTGGCTAGGATTTATTTTGCATAAAACAGATCTAGGAGGTATAAAATGGTAAATATAGTAATCAAAGGCTTGTGTTTTGGCAGTGAGATCACTGAGTTGAGAACTGAATATCTTCTGGTCTTTACACTCCAGTTAGCTACAGTCGTTTACGTAAACGAACAACATATTTATTGCATATGGTTCCAAGTTTGTAATGACTATTAATGTAGACTAGCCTATTTTCTGCTCTGTTTTCCAATCCATTAAATGAATAATCTTCTATGTATAGGGTCTGCCACACCTTACTGCATAAATTCTTTGCCTTATTTATGTCTGCATTTAGTTGTACAGCTGGTAAGTCATTTGTTCAAAAGAAGTAAATGGTTGGTTTTGATCCTTAGACTGTGAAACAGGGATTCACAAAATGGTTATGGTCCTAATAAATTGACTCTGAAATATTGGGAACAACTTCAGGGATCCGATTTGAGCATCTAAATTAATGCTAAACCCTTGGTTTTTCTCCAGTCTTGTTTATATTTTACCATTGAAAGCTCAAGAGCTTTAGAAATGTTTAGTTACAAGACTGCCTAGGAACACCTTTCCTGCTGTTGTTGGCGTCTCCTCTTGTTAAAAGTATAAGGCTACACAAGCAAATCCATTACTTACCTATGACTCTTAAAAATATCATCTGAATATCCTGTATTCTTGTTGGTGTTCTCCCAGATTTTCCAAGAGTCCACCTTAAACACTTTAGCTGTAGAATCAACTTATGCTTATGCTGTTTACAGGAGTAATTTGGTATAAATGAGCTGTAAGTCAGACCTTCCGATTATCTGTCATGCATGAAATACCTGGTAGATTATTCCTACCAGGTGTAAGGCCAGATCCTGAGATTTTGGTTCATACAACTGAGACCAGCAACACTAGTTAATGATTACCTGTTGAAGCAAGTGCTGCAGTTCTGGGTACAGCGTGCATGTGGGGTTCAGGCACTGCTAAATGCCTCTTCCATAATAACGATTCCCTCATCTCTCCTTGAATCAATGGGAGATGAGGGGTTTTCACTCACTGAATTGAGTTTTTGTTTCTACAGAGCTGCCTAAGCCAGATCCTTGTGAACAATGTAGACTTTTACTGATAGCTGGTAGGGGCGAATGGGATAGTTTTCAACCAGCAGTTAGAAGCTTTTACAAGAAGGGGACTGGCAGTGAAGAAAAGCAAAGCCACTTAACATCCTGCTAGGAGAGAAGTATTGGAGTTTCAGACTGATGAGAACTCTTGTTCTTCTATTCCTGTTTCCTTCCATCGTGTGTAGCACTGACTTTGATTATAATTATTTGCATGTCTGCCTAAGCTCATGGCATCTTCTAGCATAATGACTGAGTTGTTTAATTATGTTTAAAAGCTGTGGATGGAAAGGAGCTAAAATGAGATGCTTTCTGTTACCCTGTATGGAAGTATAATGCCAGAGATTAACAATGATTTAGCAATGATTTCTGCCCTTGTCTAAAGGCTCTACTGAGCTTCCTAACATAGGCCACATAGAAAAATAAATACTACAATCTGGGAAAGAAGCGATTGATTTTTGTAAGCCTTAAGACCTCAAAAATTCCAGTGGATACCATGTTTTTGGCTTTTTACTTAGCAAGGTGTGACTGATAAGCTATTTGCCCATTGACTGGTCGCTCCTGCCTATACCATCTTTTACATTATGACAGTAGGTGCTATAGCGTGTATAGAATAGTCCTCTATTATGTACATTTACTTGATAAATTTCTATTCTAAACCCCTATTGTATGTCAGATACCAACTTAATTGTTGGTGATCTGGACTGATCTTGCTTATTCAGTATTGGATATTGCTTTCACAGAATGATCTTGGGGAGAAATTGGGTCATGTGTTTGAGCTTTTGTTTGAAGGTAAGGCCTGTTTTTCTTGGGGATATGCTCACATCAGGAGGTAGAAAGGTAGAGTTAGGTGCAGGAGTGGTGTGTATGCAGCCTGGGCAACACATTGAGTGCACTGCAAAACTATTGCTGTTCTGAAAGGAGACAGGACTTCTTTTACTTCTTGCCATCCAGCTAGACAGCTCTACTCCTGCAGCAGTTTTCACTCGTTTCAGGTAACAAATTCCCATTTTCTATGCCCTATCTTATTTTCTGTACACCACTGTATTATGATCTTGTCGTATTGTGATCTGTGTACCCTATACCTAAATAGTTTCTTCCAAAGGGTGTCTAAATAATATTGGCAGAATATGTACATACAGATAATCTCTCAGTCTTTCTCATGTAAAAATCTCATACAAAGGAATCCTACTCTCAAAATAGATGCTATTCTATATAAATACACAGGGATCATTGAGGACCACACAGAACTTAAGTTGCATGGGGGATAGGGTGAGCTAAGTTGAGCAGCTACGTGTACGTTCCTGAAAATTAGGAAAATGATTCTTGTCCTGATCCCTCTTTTGTGTTGCCTGAAGGTTTTGGGGTGAGTGCGTGCACAAATCCCTGGAGTTGCTGACGATCGTACATTTTCCCATGTGAAGAAAGTACAACTAGTACAGACAGGAGTACATATGTTGTTACGGAATAGAACAGGGTAGGATTGGAAAGTTCATGGGAAATGCTGTTAAATGCCTGTTACTATGGGAATGCTGAATTTGCTTCTCTTTTTAGTCCACAACTGCTGTCAGCTTACTGGCTTTCAGCACACAAGGTGAATTTGACCCTAAACATGCTGTTTGTACTGTCTTAAATTGGATAAAAAGCTACCAAGAAACATCACTATCTTGAAAGGGGAAGAAGTCAGAAGCATGTACCATTCTTTTGTTAGTATTTCTCCAAACAGAATTTTAAGTAAATGCCTAAAAGATCCTTCGAAAAAACAGCGGAACAGCAGGACAGGACATCTAACAGGTCCAGTCAGCATGCAGTTTCTGTCTCACTAACCAAACCTAAAGAGAGTTCTCAGCTGATGTAGGCAAAGTCTTTTAGGCTGTGTTAAAACAAAATTTCTCTCATCTCCAAATCTGTTCATTTGTTGCATCCCAGTGTACGATTGCTTAAATCAATCAGGAAAAGAAATGGGTTGTTGTGTGTATCATCAAGAGGAGGCAGTCACAGCATTGTGCAAGGCTACCAGCCAGTAGGTTAAACAAATATATATGACATAATGAAGGACCTCTTTTCAAAGAGGAGAAATGGAAATATGCAAAATAAGGGGCAACATAAATGAAAACATTTGAAAGAACAAAGTGACATGATCTCTAAGAAAGCATTGATCCTTCTATTGAAATAGCAATTTCATTAAAGGTCTTGTATTTTATGTGTATGCTATAGCTGATACCTTGATTTTGATTATGTAATGTACAATGTATAGCGCTGGTGTAACAAACTCAGTCAGTCTAGAGATAAAATGCAGAATCTCTACATCCCCTGTAGCCTCCAGGTTGCTGGCCTAGGTCAGTGGTGACTGACGGGCACACTTGGAGTACTATCGGCTCCACACTGAGTGAGTTGCTCTTTTGTTTCATAGAATGTGAATACACATTCTTAGTGTGAACCACAGCTGATGGGATACTTGTCAGCTGGCTCAGAACTGAACAAATATGACAAGTTGGCTAGATAGCAGCATATAGCCAGGCTGACGTAGGGAAACTTGTTCTGTTTTCTGTAATTGTTGGTTGGACTCTTCACCATGACCAGTATGATCTGTACATCTCTCAGGATATTAGTATGGCATTGGTAATGAATGTTTAATTCTGCTATTATATACAGAATCGTATATACAATGCCATGAAATGCAATATCATAAGCTGACAGGATATTGGTGTGGCAAACCAGGGGTGTCCACTGTTTTACAAGTTTGTAAACCAGTGCATTCCCTCTTTTCTGAGGGAATCCAACCACGTAGAGACTGTAAGGGTAAGGGACAGCAAGGATATTAACCTTGCATGACATAGGGCATATGCTTATGTTAGAGCAGGTTGCTGTGTGCTAGGATCCTTTGGGTTAAAGATTCACTAGCTTGTTGGGGCTGAGAAAACGTCCAGCCCCTGTGGGTTTCCCAGCAAGGCAGAGTTGGCAAGCAGCAGCCTCTAACTACTTTTTACACCATTATCCCTCAAGGGTGAGATTAGTAGAAAACCTCATGAGATCTACCTTGAAGAGTTTCTTGATTCTAGTACCCTCTTGAAAGTTTTCTGTGAGAAGGCAAAGCGAGACTTTTATTCTTTCAGAGCACAGACCTTTTGTGCCAAAAGAACTTTCAATAAAAATTAAAATAGGAATAAAAAGAAAAGAGAGATCTACTTACAAAAGAATCAGGGAAGCATTGTGTTTGTACTGAGAAAATGCATTCTATCCTTTTTATTGTTTTAAAATGTAAAGAACACAAATGGCTATTAAAGATTCTGAAACAATGAAAAAGTTTAACTAAGCACTTGAGAGTACTGCGCAACTAGCAGGGAATCTGTTTCGCTACCAAATAAAAGGCAGCCTGGAAATAGCACTTTATGTGCCGTATGTGTGTATATATACTTATATATGTGTATATACACATATATGTGTATATATGCTTATATATGTGTATATACACATATATGTGTATGTGTGCATACATCATACATTTGTATGAACTATTCATGCACTTTGTGTTGTTAATTTGTGTGGAAGGATACTTTTATATTTGAACTAATTGTCACTTTATTTGAACTGAATCCATAAGTTTCTTAAGCCAAAATCAGATGAAATCTGCACATTAAAAAGTGTTCTTTGGACTTTAAAAGGTTATGGACTGCTGACTGCAGGGATTGCAGCTGACATTCAATAACATTTGAAGCTTGGAAGCTAGGTTTTTAATTTCTTTTTTTTTTTTTTCCTATTTATCCCTTAGAAGCTGCTTGCTGTTCAGCTGCTAATGCATTTCCAACAGAAATTTTGTAAATTATATTGGGCAACATTCTCACTGAGAATAGATTGTGTAAGTAACGGTAATGGCTTCCTCCTGCTGCTTCTGGCAGTATGGATATTCCCCCCCCCCCATTTAAATTTCTTGG